>JAUZNJ010064747.1:0-26962 GCA_034780135.1 Jordanella pulchra
TTGGTGAAAAATTAATGCAACACTGGATGGAAATAAATCTTGTGACACTGCAGAAGCTTATTGAAACAATGCCACAGTGAATGTGGGCTCTAATCAAAGCTAAAAGCGGTCCAACAAAATATTAGAGAGTGTGACCATTTTTTTTTGGTGGCCAGGCAGTATATGTAGATGTGAGAGATTTTAGGAAATCTAAAGACACCTTAATCACTTATTACAACCAGTGATTTCATTTTACCCTTGAAAACATAACATCACCATTAAAAGAACAACTTTGTTTTATTGTTTTTTTCAATAGTAACTGTGCAAAAAAAAAAAAAAAAACTTGCTTTAAATGGAGTTTCATGGGGCCAGTTGCCAGCTGGGAAAACATTAAAGCAGAGAACATGAAAAGGTTTTAAGAGCTGAGTGAAGAAAAACAACCGCAAACGTGATGCAGAGCCTCTTTTCTGCAGCATGAGATAAAATGTGTTTATCAGGCAGAGCTGGAGTGTTTCACTACATGGATGTTAGGACACAAATAACAGCGATGAGATGCAGAGAAATTCTCAATCGCAGGTTAAAGATTCTGTTTATGGATCTAAGATTACAGCTTGAAATGAAACTTCTTCTTCTTCCTCAAAAAGCCTGGAAAAATGATGCCTTGCAAGATATTCGTCTTACTTTGAACTTAAAGTACAGAGGACTTTATTGGGACTTTATGTGAGGAAAAAAAGAACTCAGAGCAGAGTGCAGGAAAGTGATATATGATTTTCAAACACAGTGGAAATAAATGTACACAAAGCGTTGCAAAAGTTTGGATTATAGCCACATTAGTCAAACCCTCATTTCAAGATTTGCACCATGAGAAACAATCATCACATTATTGTGCTTTGGGGATGCTTTTGTTTTCAGTAGAGACGGCAAAGATAGTCAAAGCTGACGGGTGGATGAAATAGAGAATGAGGTTTCAGCTACTGTGATTATAAACTCTGCTTGCCGATGATATATTTGGTTTGTTAAATAAACCTGTTACTGACTTGTATGTCCACCTGACCTACACCTCAATTACAAATCTAAAGAATGAAGGTTAAAAATCATAATATTCATCAAAACGTTCCAATGACATGTTTTACTAATGTGCAGACCTGGTTTGGATCAACGCATGTTCATGTGTTCAGAATAAAGATGAAAATCAACTGTCAGGACTTAAAAACTGATGTTCACAGATTCTCTCCATCTAATCTGACTGAGTCTGAGTTTATTTACAAAGAATAACAGATAAAAAAAATCCAATATCAATGTACAAAGCTAATAGAGATGGTAATACAAAGTATTGGGTCAGGAGTGAATAAATATGATGCAAACAATGTTTTGTCAGTCATGTATCTACAGAAAAAAGCTGAAAAGCATCCTGGTCCACCCAGTTGAAATAATTTTTTTCTTCTGGCGTTTTACATTAAACCCTTTTATAATTGACACAGTTGTTATAGTTACGGGTTTCCTGATACAAAGCATTAATTTCCGATTCGATACTGATATTGCACCTTTTAGAAGTGGTCGATACCAATATTGACCCGATACGATATTAGCACGAATCACACCAGCTTTCATTACTCATTTTATACTTTAGAAGGTTAGAAAAGTCTTGGTCAGGTAACATTAATAAAACAGGGAACAGAAGTCAACAACTAAAGGTATGAAAACAACTGAACAATATAAATTTAACCAATGAGTTACAGAGACTGTTACAGAAGCAGAATGATTCTATCAGCATGAGATATAGCTGGTTTTATCAATATATTCAATGACTAGCTGAACCATCCACTAACCCGGTGATGTCATCTTTTGGAGTACTGCAACATGGCGGCACCCTTGGCAAACATTTATAAACCAAAGCTCTGTTTTTTTCTTTTCCGTTTATTTTTATTTTTTTACATTTGTAATATAATTATTGAGACACAATCTCTTGAATTAACATAGTTTGGTTAACTGTTTCATTTCCACACTCTGTTTGCTGCATCCTTTGTTGGCTATCCAGCAGTAATGTTTTGTCTGACATGTTATTTTTGTTTTTTTTTTAATAAATTGAGACTTTTGCAACATTTATCATCATTGTGTGATTTCTTTCAGGCCAATGGGAAAAAAAAGTTATCTTGGCTTCAAAAAAACATTTTAATATATCTCTGGGATTGGTTAGACTAATATTAAAACAATGAACATCAACACCAGCCTAAAAAAAACTGTATCTAGTTGTAATGAAAAAAGACAACATAGTATGTGTCAGGACTCACAGAGTTCTGGTAGTTCTTGAGCATTTGGGCTTTGGGTTTGAGGTAGTATGCGGGTGGCACAGAGTTTTCATCCCTGCAGTACCACTCCTCCAGAATGTGGGTGTCCAGCCCCGCCTCCACAGCCGCATCCAGGATCATCTCAAACTCTGCTGATTCCACCTCCCCTGGCACTCTGATGCTGCCGTACTTTTCTCCTACCAGACCCTGAGGAAAGAAGGGGGGGAAGACAACAAATAGATGAGGGGACAGAGCAGGAGCCGGTGTGACTCATGACAATATGTTATGTGGGTCCGATTCATCGGACAAGGGTTGGACACAACCAGCCTTCACATCTTTGCCAAAGTTAAGCTCGAAAATATTCCTACGATATTTTAGTTTACGTAAATCTAAATTTTAGCCATGTGTGTTTTGAATGACAACGTTTGGAGAGGCCCAGACAGATTTCTGACTTTAATCTGATAGGTAATCTGTTGGGAAGATTAGGGGGGGTGGCAGGGAGGCCTTCCAACCTCGAAGATTTGGAGATCATCAACAAGGTTTTTTTTTTTCGGAGCTTTTTGCAGCACTAGTGGCTCGTTTTTTTGACAGTAGGGTGACAGGAAAGGGGGTATGAGAGAGGGGGAGAGACATGCGGGAAAGGACCACAAGCCGGATTCGAACCTGGGTCGCCCGCGTCGAGGACTAAGGCCTCCGTACATGGGTCGTGCGTGCTAACCCCTGCGCCACCTGCACGCCCCAAGGTTTTTTTTAAATAGTATTTTCAAACTTGTCTGAGTAGGGGAGAAAGTACTTAGTTGAAAAAATGGAAAAGCTGGCAGCTTGGATTAGAGAAGAGCAAAGCTTCCACAGCTACATGTGAGGAAAGTTCCAATAAAAGGGAAATTTGACTGAATCAAGCAACCCAAGAATGACAAGCAGGTCGACTGGACATTATGGAGATCCCCTGTGCATCAAACATAACCTTCAGATAAAAAGGTTGCAGCCTGCTGGGTCTCTGCTTCAGACTGGAGGAAACTATGATGATGTTTGGAGGATTTCTATCAAAAACTTGCTTTAGAGGTGACCTGATGGCTTTTTAAAGGTGCGTTCACACCAAATGCGAAACCTGCAAGAATTTCGCCGGTTTTGTCTGCTTTTGCTCGCTTTAAAATTCACCTGGCTGCTTTTTTACGCAGCTGGGGAATTCGCCCAGCGGGCAAAAGCCTCCTACGTCATGAAGTCTGCTGATCATTGGTTTCTCCTCATTATGACGGGCATGAATTCACAAAGCAACTGGTAGTGTTTTTTAAATTTAGAAACCAAACAAAGCTGTCTGTTTTCCGAGGTTCACCAGATTCACAGAGATGGAACCAGTATGAAGAATACCAACACCTCCTCCAGAGGCTAGGTCTGGATGATGGTCACTTTCAGAGGTACTTCTGCCTATCCGTGACCCAGTTTGGGGCCCTGCTGTCCCGTATTGAGCTATGAATCACCTGGACATCAGAGGGTTAGTTGAGGCAACATTATGGAGCTCAGACAGGAGCAGAACACCGGCAGAGAAAAAAAACAAAACAAGGACCAGGCTGCCAGCCTTGTCACCCTCTGGAACTAAGGAACCACAGTGGGAGATCAGAGGATCCCTCTAGGGAATCAGTGTACAAGAGGGAGGAGAGAAGGTAGAGTGGAGAAGCCCGCTGGTAGGGGCTAGCTATTGAATCTAACTGCAGAGAAAGTGAACAGATTACATCTGCCTGGGAGTAGGACAGTGGTACATCGGAGAAGCCAGGCAAAGCTAGGAGAGGCTACGGCTGGCTGGAGCTAGCCTCTCGAGGCTAATTGTGGGATATCTAAAGAGTACCGTGGAGGATCAGTGAAACTTGCCTGGACAGACACTGGCGGATTGGGGGAAAGAAGGCATCCATCTGTGCTGGAGGTAAGATGAAAAAACAGTCCTCCAAGGACTAAAAATTTTAAAACAGCTTTTTAAAAGTCACGTTTAATCCTCTAAAGAGGATTTATTCTTTGTCAACATTATTTTCTCTATCTTCCATTCTTTCTATAAAAAAGCTTTTCTCCAGTGCGCTCCTTCACTGTAGCTCACAGCCTAATCTAGTCCCTGACTGGATATCGGCACAAAATGTAAACAAAAGTTCAGATTTTTTAACTTCTGCGACGAACAAACTTCGCCAACTTCACCACAATCATGCCATTCACCTCCCTAAATTCATCACCTTCGCCTCACTTAGCCTCGCTTCAGATCGGCCCTCTACATACAAATAACAGGGGAATCCTTGTCATTGGTTCGGTGTGAACGCACCCTAACACATAATTCTAGGAAATGTATCTACGTATCTATTGCATCAATAGCTTTATTCTATATCCATCAGGTTCAGTAAAATAAAAACAACAAAATCTGTTTTTTGGGCTTTAATCAAAATGCAGCAAGTCCAGGGCTGCAAGGTCTTACATTAGAAACATATACATGTGTAATGTATACATATATATTTTTGTTGTTTTGAGTTTTTTTCAGCACTAGGGGCTTATTTTTCAGACGGTAGGCTGACAGGAAAGGGGGTATGAGAGAGGGGGAGAGACATTGATCACAAGTTGGATTTGAACCTGGTCGCCCGCGTCGATTACTAAGGCCTCTGTACATGGGTCGTGCGGGCTAACCACTGCTCCACCTGCACGCCCCGTAATGTATATTTCAGTTTTCAACCCTAACTGGATTTTTCCTGTTTTAAGCCTGCCTGGTGCCAATAATGATTGGTTGAGTGAGGTGTTACAAAGACCACACCAGTTTAACTAATGTGTCTATTTATGAACAGTTAGAGGACTGATTAATTTTAAGATTTGATTATTAAAGTAAAATTTGATATTGGTGGTAAGTATAAAATGATTGAATATTTGTTTTATAATACAAATCAGTTTTGCACAATTTGTGTTGAATTTTCTCATATATTGACCTGATTTGGGACATAACAAAAGCTATATTGATCTTCCTTTAAGCAGCGAAAGAAAATAAACATTAGCCTATTAATCAATTAACAATATTTTTTTGACTTAAATATATTTGTTAACATAGGAGCAGAATAACGGGCAACTCTTCCCCTGTGATGTCTGCTGTGTTGATGCTGCTTATTTCGCTGAATGTAGCAGATTCGTTCTGCTTCTGCAAATGTTTTGAATGACACACTGTTACGTAAAAGACGCAGACGTTGCCAAATTTTGTAATTCCCAGTAATCAGCGACATTAAGAAAATGAGCAGATTTTCTTTTTATATCCAACAGATGGGCCTGTTTGTGGGAGAAAAGGAAAATAACACTTTAGAAGGATCTGTGTGGATTTGTAGGTTTACTGTGAAATCAGCTTTCAATGGGTTTTACAGCTATAAGTTTGGGTTATTAAAATTACATTTGCAGTCGAAATTGGTACTTGCAAAAAAAAAAAAAAAATGCAAAAAAACTGTCCATTCTGTTGCTCATCTGTGCACATTAGAGACATCAGATCAAATATGACTGATATTCATCAAGACAAAATGCTTGCCTATTGTTTTACATTGTTTGACACATCTGAGGGGGGTAAAGATAAAAAAAACCCTACTGTGACATGACCGTCTGATTTTCTTTTTACTACATCTGCCCTAACTCCCATGCACCTCAAGCCTCTCCTCCGGGAGGAGGCTAAGCACTTGTGAGAGATGAGCCAAATGACTGTGAGGTCCACTGAGCAGGAAATCAGCGGCTTGCCCTCGGCAATGACGCTTCAAAGCCACTCCATGCTGGACTGCTTGTTCCCTTGGCATTCTCAGTGGGAACAGATGCAGAGAAGAAGCTGAAATCCATAATGGCATGCTGCATCGACTGTGGGATGGCCTTCTCTTAAAGCCCACAAATGCCCGCTGTAGATTTATTAGCATTTGGGCAGTTTTCTGTCCAGGAAGCACAAAGTGCCAATGCTTGATTTGGGCAACGAAGATGGTTTTGCCATTTTGGAACTCAGTGGGTTTTGAGAAGGAGGTGGTACTTTTATTACAAAAAATATCCAGCTAATAGAAGCCAAACATAAAAAGATATGAAATCTTATCCCAGTTCTTAAACAGAAGCAAATTGTAAAGGAAAGGATGAAGGAGTACATACATAAAATAAAAAAAGAGGTTTCTATGTCCCTGCTGATAATGCCACATACACCAATTAAGGTATTTGCTCCATTAGGTAACATTGTAGTAAATGCCCCTCAGATTTTAGCAGCAGATCTTTGAAGTTCTGGAGGATGAGCGTTTGAGGCCACTCTATTGAAGTAAATTAATGCCTAAAATTTGATTTGGGCCACTTAAAAAACATACCTAAGTCATTTTTGCATTATATTTTGCTGTAGGAGGCCACATAAAAAGATACACACTCTGCAATAGATAAAAGGTACCTATTTTGTACTGAGTGAGGTACGTCTATACTACAGTGTATCTTTTAGTGTAAAATTTAACTGTACCATGTTTTAGTACCTAAACGCATCATTGTCAGACAGAGGGAGTAGAAGAGTGAGCAATATTTCAAGCAAGGGATTAACACCCAAGAGCGTAAAAAGATCAGAAGCCGTTGTTACAGTAAATCAAGCTCACAGAAAGAGCTGGGCTCCACTATGGCTCCACTTTTTAAAATTAAAATATGCTGCAGATTGAACTTGATGCAGTATTTGTGACGCAAAGTGCACAGCCAGTTGTGGGCAGCTGATAATGTAATTAAGGCAGAAGCATCACCATCTTCGTCTGCACATAGTGAGTAGGCCTAGTGTCACCTGGCAATGGTACAGTAAACGACACCCATTCCTAGTCTGCAGTAGCTAGTGCTTAGGTAGGCAGTACATGTTAAAGCAACATCCAAGTGGATGGAATAAGCCTAATTTAATTTTACATTTAGATTTCCTTTTGGATAAATAAAGTATTTTTGGATTTGAATTTAACTTCTCCAGCCGAACATTAGTAATCATCATACTGTCAGATTGCTTCCTTACACATTGCATCTTACATTCCAGGTGTTTCCAAGATTAGCAGAGACCAAAGCCCCATGTACAGGGGTCAGCATTGGTTATTTTTACGCCAGAAACTGCTTCTAAACTGTTTTAAGCTACAGGAGGTTTTCCACTCGCATGCTCGACACAAGGCAGTATTCACCCCCCAAGTGGGTAAAAGAGGCAATCCAACTGTTCTGTTTTTTTAAATGTTTGATATGTTTTCACCATAAAGGAAAGGAAATGCCCCACAAATGTAAACATCTTAAAAACTATCAACTAAAATGTAACACTAAAAACAAGAAATGCTTAACTACAGATGCAGTCAGCTTGTGTTCTAGACCAATTTCGAGCTCTCAAAAGTTTTTTTTTTTTTTTTTTTGCTGAAATTTGATTTATTGTTAAGACTAACTACAAATTATTTGTTCTTCTACCTTTTTATTTTAGAAGCAGCTGTGGTGAAAATATTGATGTATTAAGTGCATGAAATATCAGTCATCTTTGCCATGGCACAATCTAACTAGTCTTCCCTTATATATTTCATTTTTGTTAGCTTAGCTAATGTAGCTTGTATCTGCAAGCTTTGAAGGCTTTTGATTTTATTATATTAATTACCTCTATTAGTGACCAGAACTTTGTTCATTACATGAAAAGTTTGAAAGTCCTTCACAAAGCTGTTAAAACATTCATTGTATGCATCTGTGGATGTGTGAGGCTTCTCCATTGGGGAGGATTTACAGTTCATAGCATTTTCAAAAAATGTAACATCATATAAAATAAGAGACAAATAGTTTGTGTAGTCAGACATGTCTTGTTTCTCTTCCTCAAGTACGTCAGGCTTAACAATGGTGATTTTCTGTATATATCTTTCTCATGCCAATTGTTCAAGTTTTGTTGAGTCAATTTGATCATTAGCCCCTTATCAGTTTGCTTTTCCAAGTTCCCTCCACCAAGGCGCTTTAGCTTAAATCAGCTTCCACTTACCCCTCAACAATCGTAGCATAATCAGAAAGTCCTACTCACAAACCAGGACCTTTTTCCATGAAAACGTGGTGCCAGGAAAGTAAAATTAAACAGGTAAAATTGTCCTGAAAAGCCTGGCTGATGGTTAAAGTGCTTTATCTTTAGGTTGGGGTTAGGAATATACTGCTATGGTTAGGATTTGGGTAAATGTCTGCATTAAGGATAAACACAGCAACTAAAATTAATGTAAATCAATGTGAGGTTTTAATATGGATAGAACTGTATGTGCTGGGATGGGGGGTGTTGGTAAGAAAAAACTGCTCAAATGTGGATTAACTGAAACGATAATGTTGGACATATAATCAAGCATGTAAGCAGTCATAGCACTGTAGCTGTTCAGCTGCACTTCATAGCTTTTGAAGGTCTTCTGCAACACTGAGCTGCCCTGCAGGTCACCCCCTTGTTTCTGACTCACAGCCCTGCAGCAATATGTCAGTAAATGATGAAGGCACTCGCCTAAACGACTGGAATACTGGGACAGAAATGGAGAAAACAAGGAACAGTCACTCTCCATGTTGCTGACAAGGTTTCTGTCAGCTCATCTTGTGAAGACACAACAGGATGAATGGGGTTGATAGGGAAACAAGTTGAAACTAGAAGATGTTTTTTTCTTTATATATCAACAGCAGGCTTTTAAATGCTAATGTGACTGAGTGCGTTCACACTTGTCAATCCAGCTCTACAGTATAAAGGTGTACCAATCGTATTTTTGACTTGCAAAAACATGGAAATGTTTCAAATATGTCGCAATGTCCTGATTGAAGGTGGTGGGAAGGTATAACCTCTGTCTTAGCTTGAGAACTAAAACCATCTCAAACAGATTAGTTCATGCTACAGTTTCTCTCTTTTATGTATCACTCCATGTACTGTACAGCATGTGAGCTTCTGACGTTTAAGAGGGATTTGGGGAGCTTTTATTCCTCATCAGGAACAGAGGGTGTGAGAAAACAGGAGAGTAAAGGAAAGATAACAGAGGGGCCAAATGCAATTTCAGCCTTCATTGCACTCCTTTTCCTCCCTCCCCCTTTTTTTCTTTCCTCAGTTTTTTGTCATCCTTGGACTAGGTTTTATACTCCGGCTAAGTGCACTTTATCTGATGAACCAGCTGGGAGAGGCAGCTAAGATTGCACACAACCACAGTATGAATTAGCAAATCAATCAGTCATGCAGTCAATTAATCCACAATGCACACAGTCAGCTGGATAGATATTTACTGTAAAGGAGAGGCGAAAACATGAGGTATCCAACAAAAGAAACCCAAGAGGATCTGATTTTTTTCTAGAATTGGAGCATATAATGAATGATACTTCTAGTTTTACTGATCACTAAAAACATATTCATGCCCTATAGTTAATTGTTTTTTTGTTCTGGGAGCTAATGCTCAGATAAAATGTCATCAAGCTTCATAATAATAGTTTAAAAATAGCTTAAAAAGTAATTGCAAAGATAAATGCAACCATAATGTTGGATATGCATGCCAATGGAAACTAAGTTATCTATTATAACCTCATCTGGTTCCCAGTAAGACCTGAAAGAACCTAGAGGGACTCTCCATAGTGGTTCTACTCTGTTCACTGGTGGTAGTTTCCTTCTGCCTCAAAAATATCTGGGCAAATATAATGAACTCTTCTTAAATTGAGCAATTATTAAAAAACTGACAACGAAAACACAGTATTCAACAGATAAAGATGTTGAATATGGAAAACTTGCTCTTTTATAAATGACGTTTTATAGGGGAGGGTTTATCTCCAGGAGTCTTCTATGTAAATAAACAACAGCTGCTCAACCCTTTTAGTGTATTTATAATGTAGAACCCTAAATTAATTTAAGCAGCACTGATGTATAAGCATGTGCAATAGCTTTATTAGCAAGATTTAAATTTAGCCTGTCTTCAGTGATTTGTTAGGAAAATATAGATGTTGCTTGTGTTCATTTTCCCTTTGATTTATGGTGATCAGCATAGATATAGATAGATAGATTTTCAGCCACCCCTCAGTTAACGTTGGTCCCTGCCTGACCACCACTATAAAAATGTTCTGGAACCGCCACTGATTGCACTGGTCATTACATCATCAGTATAAATGCCACACACTTTTGGTTGGAATGACTTATTAAAGAGATGGAATGATTATTCAAAACATAAAATGTTTTAAACAAAAAGTTAGGGATCAAATTTTTTATTTATTGCTCGTCTTCAAAACTATACAGGATCAAAACTAAGCACTCATCCTGGTTTGTTACTTCTTGTCAGAAGTAACAAACCAGAAATAGTTTAGTCAATTTAAGCTGACTTTCATAGAAACAGCAGATAATCCAGACATGCTCAACATGTCCATTACTTGGTGAATCACTGATGTTAATCTTATTCTTTTCTAACCCACTTTTAAAGTGTGTTTGGGATGGGTACAAAGATCCTTTTTAAGGATCCATGTTTGATTCCAAATGTAAATCCCAACATGACCCTATTGGTGCTTTGTGTCCCAGTTTTAACAGTTTAGCTTCGGGGTCGAGAGACAGTTGAATTATTTGGATTTAGATCTACTACTTCAGTATTTCATGCACTTTCTGCAAAGCTCCAGTACCACTGGCTATAAAACAGACGGTGCACCTCGAAAAAACGCTTAATAGCTGGTTAATATTGTTTCATTTGAAAGGCTCAGCTTGACTCCTCTAAAATCACCGTGACCCAATAGCTTAATGTTTGTCTTATTTAACAAAAATTGCTTCTAGAAGGTTCCAATTTTTGTCTAAACTCTACTGTAAGCAAGAAAAGAAACATGGTACGAAACATTTACTAATCTATTTATTAGTCCCTTAAATACACTCAGAAGCAGTCATCAGCAACATGTTAACTGATCTGTGGCCTTAAAATGATTTACAATAACAGAGGACATCGACACCCATAAATGCTGGTCATAGGCTTCATTGTGTGTTGACCTGTCAAGCAACCACAACAAAAGCAGTTTTTCTAAATTATGACCTTATCAGGTGTCGTAATCTGACAAAAGGAAAGAAGGAGGTAAAAGCTGAGCAGCAGTATCTTTTACTATGTCCTTTCAAGCAGCAAACATCTGGAAGCTGGAGATTATCTGCTGATATGAAACCTTCAGGCATTTATCCAGCTTTTTTTTCTGGGGGGGGCAGGAGGGAGTTCAAAACTGTTAGAGAAATAGAGAGAGAGAAAGTCATGCCTCATTGTCATACTTAATCTTCGGGTCAATGACACTATCACCATGCCAACCCTTGCTATCGCCATGGAAACCATCTTACTCCCTTACCCAATGGCATCGAGAAAAGTTGCTTTTCGCAAAGGTGTGGCTGGAAGGTATGTGTGTTTTCGACAATCTTGAACTCCCACCTGAGCGACACCTACTGCAGCAATTTCATACCTATGGATGCGTACAGATAGAGGCGGCGAGAAGATCATTTGATCACAACCAAAGTTTATCCAAGGTGGTCATAAAGACGTAATGTGATATTCTCAAGCTCTAAAATAGAAGCGTCCTGACAAAGAGGTGTGAAAACAGATAAAAAACCATGTATCAGCAGCTTCACCTGGATGGCTTTTTCCCTTTTTTTTTTTTGGGTCCTGCAGGATATGTCTGCAATAATTTATGTGTGGCACAAAGAATAAAGAGGTTTCCAGTTGTTGCACACATCGTCTGTGGCAGCAACAAAAACAGCCCTGCAGCACATGTCAGTCACCATTCTCTGCTTTCTCTACCTCTGCAGCGTGTCGACGCAGGAACAAATCAATAGTCAATGCAGAAGTAATTTGGATTTCCAAAGTGTGTCCTGACTTTATCTTCTGTTCTTTTCATCAACTCATTCCCATTCTGCTGTTTGATCTACGCTATGAGCAAAGGTGCCTGGGTCTTTTCTGTGTGTGCGGCAAAGACACCTGAGCGGGTGACTGAGCCACTAGAAGGGTCTCTTTGTGAAAGAACAAAGGAAATTAGAGAAATTAAAAGAAAGCAAGTTAACGGTTGAATCTAGTGATCCACTGAATTGTGGGTGATACCCAAGAATACAACTGCACAACCAGAATAAAGAAAAAAAAAACATCAATCTGACAATTTCTCTTGTAGTTACATGTCTAGAGCTACAATCTAGAGCAACAATCCAGCCAAAATAAACAGCCATTCACAAGAGATGCCTCAGACAACCTAGAAATGTCAGGAACCTGAATGGGAGTCCCTAATCAGAGAAACCACTAGTGCCGCCACTGGCTCTGAGCGTCCTGGTCCTGAAAATGGGGCCGAATGGCTGATGGGAAGCTGTGCTCAGGGGCTGTGGGGACCGCAGCAGCTGGCTTTGACATGTCTGAATGAGACCATGCGGCTATCATGAGACCCTGAATATAAAATCTTTCATTTATTTCTAAAGTAGGACCACTAAAATATACCATTAAACATTAAACCAGCCAGATGGGGGAAGACATGCACTGTGGATTTGTGTGTGCATCTTCTGACAGGCGCCGGATGTCATGACACTTTAGAGATATTTCAAACATTACCAGGACAAGATATGTTAGCATTTTATCAAAAAATAATGTCTGACTTTTTGAGCAACTTAGAAAAAACATCTAACTTACAAAATTTGAAGAAATGAATCACTTTCTTGTCAGACCTGTCAGTTCTACAAAGCAATTGTCCTGCTTATAGGTTTGTTGAAAGTGTTGATACTCAAACACTTTGTCCAGATACAATACTAATTTGGCACCGTATCAATACTCTTGTACTTGTTAAATTTAGGTTTCTAGATCAGGGGTTCTCAGGCTTGCTCCTCAAGTACCACTGTTTTAGTTGTCTCCATGCTGCCAGATACCTTGCTTTTTGCTCCCCCTTGGTCATATGATCCTGGCTCCCTGCAACATCTTTATTCTCTCTCAACCCCAAAACGAATCCCATGCTGCTTTGCCAGGAGAGCTCCTGCAAAGCATTCTGGGATAGATCTGCTCGTCAAGGGACCATGGATGTACACTACTTTTTTAAGGTGCACTGTGGGAAATTTTGAGTCCACTACTTTTTGTTCAAACACAATCACTGTAATCATTTGAACCAGGTGTGCTACAACAGAGAGACATCTGAAACATGCAGGGCAGATACTTGAGGACCAGGTTTGAGAACCATTGTTCTAGATTATTTTCACATTAAAAGAATAATACTGGACTCTGTTGAAAAAGCATGTTCAATGTTGAGAGAGAAAAAATGTGTTTTTCATGATAATAAATATATCTGCAATCATTTTGGTATTTTTTATCCCCATGCTATTAAAGATGGTTTCGAGTATTTAATATTTTCTTGGATATCGATATCACAAAATCAAGTTTGGATTTTTAGTATCATGACAACCCTAGCTGCTTATAATGCACACTCATGTTGTATAGTGCATGTATATTGGGATAAAGAGTGTAAAATCCACACTGTAGTGCTGTTCAACCACATTTTACTACAGTAAATGATAGACTAATAACCTCAGATAGAAGGTTCAGCACTAAATAAACTGTTTTGACTGTTCTTAAGTGGTCAAATAAACATAGGCTGAGCTTATTTAAAATAAGGTAAATCTTTTTGCGGTAAGGAAATCGTGCACACAGAGCCTCTGGGTAATGGAGGAGAGAAAGTTATAGCATCTATCTAAATGCAAACGTGGTTTAAATATGTGGTGTCTGATTTGAAACATTATTAAGACTTTTTTGATGTTTTTTAAAAACTCTGACTTCATTTAACATGCAATCATATTATGATTGCTGGACTTTAACAATCAATAATGCATAATTTAATAAAACAGCATATAGTAATCAGCAGTTTTAAGAAACACCCAGAGAGAAAGAAAATTGATACCAGTGAATAGACAATCCAGAAAAACTCTCCATCATTAATCTGTTTTCCATCTCTTAAAAAAATGTATCTCTCAGATATGAGTATATAAAAACATTTGCATCTATTTATGGACCATACCGATAAACCTTTTTTTAAATACAAATAAAATGATTAGAAAATCTCAAATGATTTACATTTTTATTTTAGTTGGTAACTTTTCCAGACAACTGCTACCATTGGTTAATGTAGCGAGAGAAAGACAACTGGTAGAAATGGTTCTGTTGTTGGGCTTTCTGACACACGCTAACTACATAATGCACTTTCACAGTCTCTGTTTTTTCTCTCCTGTATTAACTATGCTGGATGCTTTGGAAAATAGATTAAACTCCTTCTTAATTGCTGTAAAATTTAAAAAAACACAGCCGACATTGAATACAACCATCCAGAAAAACCCCAGACTGGTGGCCAGTGTGCTAAATACACGCAATGGAATCACACCTATTATGCCCTGCAGATGTAACCAATTTGCACATCATTTTGTTTCAGCTCAAACTTGTCCCTTCAGCCACAGATAGAGGAGGCGCACAAGTGATAAAAGAAATAAGTAATGTCTGCAAGAACTCCATGTTTAGAGATAATTAGGAACCTTCTTAAAGCTGTAAGTATACATTTGTGTTCCAACTAAAATAAATGTAGAAGGTTATTAATATTGAATTCTTCAACTAATTCATCCACAAAAATATGCATACAACTTAACTATATTACTGAACTAAATCATCGACACTAAAAACCTTAATGTTTGTTTGAATACTGAAGTACTTATTTTTATAAGTATAAAAGCTCCTCTAACAGTGAGTAGTGGTTCTGTAAAGCACCTTAAGTCCAATTTACACTGTTTCAGCTCCGCTCTGCTTAGCTGTGAACTCAGAAGCCATGATATTCACTAAAAAAGTATTTCAAACATTCCCTGTATGGTCGCTCCAGCAAAAGTCGATTTGATTCAATTTTCACTGTTAACCCTGTTGATCAACAAGGGCAGTAACCACTCATGCTTAGTTTAATCGGTTTGTTCTCTGTTAGGTAACTTTTCCATAAAATATCTATCAGTGGGTGACAAGATTTTTTTTTAATACAGTTTGAAAGTGTACTAAAAAAAACAACAACAAAAGTGTACTTAAAACAAGGAAATCATCTTCAACTATTTCCATTAGAGAAAAAAATGGATGAATTTCCCCCCCTGTGACATCACTGAGCTACATCGTAAAGTCAGCAGCGTTTGTTACCTTGATGTTTTGCTGTTTCAACACCAACACCAGTTTTTAGGGTATTGCAAATATATCATGCGATCTGAGTATCCTGTAGGGCTGAAACAATTAATCAGATTAATCGTTATTAATCGATTATTGACATAATCATCAACTAATTTAGTTATCAATCTATTGCTTCCTGGAGTATAAAGATTCTAAAACATGCGTTTAGCTGACAGAAAAACCCACTTAGAGGAGTAATTATATCAAAATTGTAAAAAGAATATATCAATACTTTGTACGTAAGATAAAATAAGTCTGTCTGTCAATATGCTCTACCCAGAACTCCCCAAGTGGAAAAGTTTTAGTTTCACCTGGTTTAAAAAAACTTTAAGGAACCTTTTGCTCTCCAAATGTCAGTTGATTAATTGAACAAATAATCAACAGATGAACCAATTAGTAAAATAATCTTTAGTTGCAGCCCTAGTATCCTCACACTGTTTATAGAGAACACAGAGCATTTTTTTCAGATGTACTTACATTTAAACCTAACTCCAGTTGGCTTTATAAATGTGTCTGTTTTGCAAAGACTCTTGTTTTTCTAATTGTAAACAGTGTTTACTGCTGAGAAAGAAAGGTAATGAAAGAAAATTAGCAAACATCATGGCAGCAGTATCCTTCTCCCTTAAGACAAGCTGTAAAGACATTTTGTGGATACAGTAGCAAAAATACCAGAAAGAAACATGATGGTGCTTCTTTATTTTCTGGTGTAGCTTCCAAATAATAAAAAAAAAAATCTGAGAACAAAGGCCCCAATATAACATGACAACATCTGCTCAATAAGAAACATGGCTACCTAGAAAATAGATGAAGAAGAATCGTGGTAATTTATTAGCGGTGTTATTTGAGTCTTACACATTGACTGAAAGCCGCATTTGGAAGCAATGCAGGCAGATTGGTGGGAAGAGGATGAGATCGGGACTCATTTTGAGGAGCAGGGGTTATTCTTTGGAGATTGAGCTCCTGTTGTACCCATAATGCATTACCTGTGATCTCTCACCTCTGTTTCAACCTCTACACTTGATCTGTTCCACCTGAATAATTCACCATCACTTCCCTCTGCTGGGCTCTTCCTCTATACACTCTCACTGACCCTTTTTTTTTTACTTTGAACAAAGCCTGAAACAATCTGAAGGAATCAAGAAAATCTTAGGGTTAAGTGCAGATTAGTTACACAAAGTTTCACAGTTTTTGCAGGTGCACATAATTCCAGGGGAACAGCTACCGATTTTGTGTATCTCTTTCTATTCTAAGTGGAAATTAAAAGTTTCAGACGGAATAAAGGATAGAGATATCAGCATTTTGTGTTTTTTGTACAATAGGAAGGTAGTAAACATGCAAATAGAACCGAAGTCACATTTAAACAATCGAAATGTGTGCAACTTATTTCTCTGTGGGTTTTTTTTTTAAAGAGTAGAAGTTTGGGGTAAATATTTGAAGCTGGCATGAAAAATGTTTCTTTTTTATATCCACTTTTGATAACATAGGACAAAACAGAACGAAAAGAGAGTGAAAAAACAACTTTTACATCCAAAAAAAACAGTGCTGTAAAAGCTGCAAGCAAATAATTACTATTTAGATAATTGGTATTCAACAGCGCCCCCTATCTGATATTTGTAACTCACCAATCAAAACCAGCTTTCCTCAGATTGAAGCAATATTAACTAGTGAAGTTCTTAATTTTTACTCAGTTTGGTACAACAGTAGATTTTACTGGTTGTATTATTTGTTTTTGTTGTTTTTTTATTTTATCCATTTTTATATGTTTGATTAATATTACATGTAGAAATTGTGCTGTTAAATTATGCTTTGACTGTATTTGGATGCTTCTGTGCACCATAGTTTCCCTTTGTTAACCAAAAAGAACTAAAATGAATAATAATTGCATCAACAATTACAAAATAAAACCAAATCCAACCACACCGTCCAACTGAGTATCAAGAGAAACAATATCTTAAATTACATTCTCAATTAAAAACATTTGCCTAATATCAGCTATTTATTGATTTTTTTCCCCCTCTCAATAAATAAATGTTCTCAACATAATCAAACTGGCAAACTTGCAAAAAAATACAAAAAAACCCGTTGTTAGTTGTGTCAAATTGGAGAATAAAAATCCAAATATTCAGTTGTACATGGGAAGCATTAAATACTCACAACAAAGCACGGCCCGGCTGAAGTCTTTAGACATTCCTCCAGAAGTTTCATTCGGAGTCTCTGCAAGTCTGGATTGTCCCACTCCTCTGGATCAACTCCCCAGTACAAGTCCACCACCTGAAAATACGCGCAAAGGGTAAGTCTGAATATGCAGTAAGGCTCATTTTGTCTATTAATAGGAGAACCTTGAATTCACACACATAAAAAGCTTAAGTCTCTCATCTTTGGACATTTTACAAACAAAAAAACAAGCCATACTTTGATTTTTAGACATCATAACAAGGTAGTATTTCCATGTGAGACAGAGGAAAAATGTATAATTTTCTAAATTTCTATTTATATTCAGTCTTCTTTGAGTCAATCCTTTGATGAACCATCTTTTGCTGCTGTTTCAGTTGAATATCATTTATACTATATCGCTAGAAGTTTGTGTACATCTTTTTTTAAAATATTACTCTAATGGTTTTAGTATTTGCCACAGTGCCACAAAGACCAGTTTCCTGAAATACGTGAGTAATAAATGTCCTATTACCTAAACAAGCTTTAGGTTTCTGCAGCTCCTCCAAAGGTAACAAAGGGAACCCTAGCGTATTCTCAGCTTAATGATTTCCCCCTGGCCTTTTTGCTGCTGTCGTTGGTCTGAAGTTGATTTCTACTTATGTTCTCTAACAAACCTCTGGGGTCTTCACAGAACAGCTGAATTGGAAGTGAATGGAGTGTCATATAAATGCACACACCAAAAAAAAAACAACTGAAGAAGGCACTCCTATAAATTAAGACCAAAGCCTAACTAAATTACCTACATGTTAAATTATTGTGTAGCAGAAAACTAGAACTTCATATCACCCTAAAACCACCATCTCTTCTATAAAAGTGGGTTTGGTAACATAATGCTGTAGGAACTCCCACTGCCTTTCAGTCATCCATATTCTAAGTACCACACGGCTGTGTGCTAAGCCCTCCCCTACACTGCCACTGAAACTACCACTGCGAGTCAGCTCACAAAGACAGCAGCATACATTTTTTACTGACACTACGGAGGTCAGATATGTCTTAGGGTAGATGGGTCAGTTTAAGGCTGACATTGTACGAGTTTTTGCCCTTGTTTGGGTCGATTCTCCAGTCGTATGAGAATTTTTGGATCAGCCCGAGTTTAAGGCACATTGTGCATCCTGTGTCATGTAGTACTCTTGGGGTAACGAGAGGCAATTACCCTCTCTCGACCATCTCCCAATCAGAAATCGTAAGTTCAGGAGAAAATCAAACCTATTTAAAATTCAGTCAGCCCTCATGAGGTGTTTGTGACCGAATCCTGCTGTTGAAGCAGAGCTATGAGTGTCTGCGAGCCGATTTACCGGAACCTTGCGCACTGCGCATCTGAAAACTTCTTCTCTGATAAAAACATAGGAGTGGTTTTTTCTTCTTCTTCTGTTTACATTTCACTCCCAGATTGAAAAGTTCAACCAACGCCATCTCTCGGCACAGAGTCAGACGTGTGGTTTTTGAAGTATTAGCATTAGTATTAGTATGAGCAGTTAGATCGTATCAGGGCATCGGCCCATACAGTGAAAGAACATACATCGTGAGTGGTGAACTTTTAAACCCTGTGGTTTTTTCGTACAGTAAGAGCTGTAGCAGAGTACAAAGATTGAAAATATCGTACTGTGTATGCCAGACCTTAGGAGGTAAAGAAAATCTCAACCAGGTGCTTAAAGAACAACACTAAGACCAAAGAGATCATTTTGGACTTTAGGGGCGAACAAAGCCGACCAACCTGCCCTTCCTCTGTTATCAAGAAGGCCAACTGGCATCTAGACTTCGTGAGAGTATAGCCTAGACAATATGTTGTTTCTGGCCTTCTTGTTGACCAGTGTGCTAATTCACTGCTACGTACTGTGTTTTCACCTGGTATGGGAAGTGCACTGAAGCAGACAGCGGGCGGGTTCAGAGGACAGAGAATCGTTGGCTGTACTCTCCCCTCCCTCACAGCCGTTTACACCAGCCCCTGCGTCAGCAGAGCTTGTAAAATCAGCATGGACAGTTCACACCCTGGTTCTCAACTGTGTCTCAACTGAGCTGCTGCCCTCTGGAAGGTGTTACAGATGCATCAAAGCTAAGACAAACAGACAAGGAAACAGTGGCTCCTTCTGAATAGTGTAAATCAAGAAGGAGACTTGAGCCAAAGCAGAAATGTGTCAGTGGTTGGAATGATGAATGAAGTGCTATCCGAAGAGTACTGGGAGTAAGGAAGAAGGTAGAAAGAGGAAGCTTCCTTTAGCATAAGGACCTCCTGACATTGTCTTATATTTTGTGTAACTTTTTTTTGTAGTTCTTTTCTGGAAGGCTGTAGTCCCAGTTTGGCCTGAATCACCCATCTACAATTTGAGGTATGCAGAAGGAAGAAATTTCTTTCCAAGGGCCTCATATGTAAAACTCCAACTGATGCAATATATAATGTGAAATATTAATATCATGGCCACTGCTACTGCTCTGACCTACTCTACTTTCATAAGATTCCTCCATTACATGGCATAAAATCATATGAGCATGTATGCACATACCCAATATCTGTTACTATTGTCTTTTAATGTTATTTACTTTTTTATTTACATATCTTTCTTTTAACTTTTTACTGACAAAAGTTTGCACTTTATTTGTTTTGTGATAGCAGTATTTTTGACATAAAAATCTTGATTTGTTTTCACTAAAAATAGGAGAAGCTATCCATCTGTACATTGCATAATGACAATAAAGGGAATTTGATTTAATTGATTGATTGGATTACCAAGAAGTTTATTCATAAAACAATTTTAACATACAGGAATAAGGGGTATTTTTGCAATTGTGTATTAGCATTGGCCTGTTACAAAAAACCTGTAATAAAATATACTGAAGCTTTTGATTGAAATGTGACAAAATGTAAAAAAGTGTGAGACAAATGTATAGTTTTAAAAGCTAAGTGTGTTTTTTTAAAAAAGATAAAGAGGCAACCACAACAACAGCAGAAATACTGAAAGATATTTTATGGTCCTAAATGAAACATATCCATCATAACAAAGAACATCAAAAGCAATCCTAAAACCAATCAGATTCAGCTGCCTCTCAAGCCTACCTTTTATGAAATAGTGGTAGAAATCAGTCAGATAACATACATTTTGCAGTCAACTCAGCAAGTTTGGACTCTACATCTTGAGCCAAGCTGAATGCTGTTCATTTTTACCACCCTCACATCCTTTCATGCACACATATTTCTAAGACTGGGGCAGGGAGACACACACCTGCAAGCATTCTCACTCAACATATTCATCAAAAAGTTCTGGCTGTTGAGACAACTCTGACCATAACCACACCACAGGGGGAATCTCCTTCTGTAGGAGAACATTCTGAGGAAATGCCTGTAAATTTGTGTGTGTGGCAGACACTGGGGTGAAGCTGCATTTAACAGGACAACAAGCCCCCCTGCTGCAGCTTCCTGGCTCCCTGACAGCTTCTATCCTGCCAGCTGTGATGTGTGGCTCCAAGCATTATTCCTGATGGCCTTGCGGCTTTCAAGGAGAGGCAGTTTAGATAAAGGATGCAGGTGTAAAACGCATGAGGAACATGCTCATCGTCTTCTGATTCCTCTGTCTCCTTTTCTGTTGTGTTGATATCCTGGATCATACCTTTATGCCCCTTCTGCTCAGAATACAAGTTGTTTGAAATGACTTCAGCTTGGGGCGAAATGAGTGGCACATCTGCAGGTTTTGGTGGAGAGAATGACTGGCAGGCCACTTCACCCAGAAATTGAACTCGTGAGTCAACTTTGACAGGCGGGGAAACTCTTGCCTCTGCCATTATTGGTAGGGCTAGAAAGACACCTCTGCTCATATCGATGATTGTTGTCAGGCACCTGGGAAAAGATGTGTTACTACCAAAGCAGACAGCTGCCGAATCGCTGGAGACTTTTTTTTTTCTAGGGAGCAACATATATAATTTCAAAATTGGATCTAGACACAGCCTCATTTAGTCCTGAACATCTCTGGGGAAATTTAGACTACATTGAGCCTTCGAAACTTGGCTTAGGTGAAAGTTTATTTTTCACCCACCTTCTATACACTGACATTCAAATGAACACTTCAAATAAAACATTCAGTTACTGAGCTTGGAGTGAGATAGACGTATTGTTTACTGGTAGAAAAAAACGACAGCACTAACCAGCACTGTAAATCCCCAGTACAACTACTGCGTATCTAACTATCTATCTGCGTATGAACACACGCTGTTGTCAGTAAAAAGCACACCAGTATTGCCTTTTAGTGTATCTGATATTAAAGATGTAGATACACATAACAAAAGAGGCCACTGTCACAGAATTTGTTTTAATAAATCAACCAATAATAATAATCTTCAACCACTTACTCAGTCTGTACTAATGAAGATTCTCAAATATTAGCTGTGCTCAGCGGTTGAACTGGCAGACAGAAAGGTAACTAAAATATTGATAGTGAGCTTGATTATCTACAAAGACCAATTCTTTGTGCTTGGACTCATTCATCCATTGCCTATAGCCCCTAACCCATGCAGGACTGTTGCCTATCACCATTGGTTCTTTGAAACTCAATGGGCATCATGCAACATTTTCATTTTCTTATTGTACATTTCTCATCAGATTCGACAATTGTTTTTAACTTTAGTAAATGATCGTAAACGATCATAAATGGTAACTGAAATGAATCGTAAACGAAATAAACCTGATGCAGTCCACCAGTGCGTTAAGTGAGCGTGCATACATGTGTAATTTAAAATTGCGTAATTACCGCTTCAATATTGCCATTTAAGGCTACATACAGTATAAGAGGGAGGGATATGACATCCCATGCTTGTCAGAAGGTGTTCATTCATAGAAATGGCACTGAAGGCGAAGAAGAAAACCTATACTGGTTCGGAGATTGCGGATCTTTTGACCTAGAACTGAGCAGCAGAATTAAAGGACCAATAAAACCAACCAATGGGCACCAGAGCTGTAAAGCACTGTTACAGCAGTGAGAACAAAAAAAATAACATAAAAAGAAAAACATTTGATCCAAAAACAGTCAATAAACACTATTGATGGAGGCAAGAGGTGCAACATTTAAAATGTGAGTTTGGCATCAACTAACAAGGCAAAACATTCTACAAAATTCCCTTTTAATAAACACACATTGTGTACTGTACAACCTCAGCTAGACCAGGTCTGTAACGCCTTCATCTCACTCTCCATACAACATAAACATAAAAATGTTAACGCCGAAACTAATTTGATGAATTCAGAGAGACACAACCCCAAACATTCCACATTCTGTGTAATACTAAAGCTAAGAAGGGAAATGAATGCAGGTGTTCACCGAATTTCCCTTCAGAGATTAATAAAGTATAACTGAATTGAATTTAAGTCTGATCATGTTACTGGACTTTCTATCAATTTTCTCTTCCAGATGTTATTTCCATAAAAGTTTGATCTCTAACTGTTCTTTCTTTTGATGAAATAACAAATTTAACCAGTTTCCCCTGGATACTGACATGCCAGCTACAGGTGCAGTGACAGTTTCGTCATCAGTGAATAAAAGTGTAATTTATTTCAGAGTTGCATAATAATGATGATGTAGCTCAATCAAATGTACGATTGCATCTAAGTAACAACTAGTCTGGTCATTTAGTAAAAAACTAGGTTTGGATCACAGCTGACTGACTCCTACATCAAGTCTGAAACATTTGTCAAATTTGTTCGTACCATAAAGAATAAAAACAGGAGAAAAATAATGAATGCAACATTTTATTCTAAACCACTTGAGAAAAAAATATTAGAACAAATTTGTCTGTATGAACAGTTCTTACATGAGGCCCATTGAGTGGTAAATTTAGGACCAGTTTCCTGATTTCCCCAGACTGACATTCTACGGCCCTGATCAAGACCCTTTGCCCTTTATACTGTGCAATGGCAACTTATTCCACCCCCCAAGGGGATTGGTTAAAACAAATTTAATTTTAATACAAAAAAAGTTGTAATGGAAAAAAAGAAAATGTTAAGTACTTTTTTCCTAAATAATGATAAGAGCACGGTCCCTGAGCAAGACCCTTGAAGTGAAAATACCACAGTGCACTCACTGATGGTTAGAGCTCAGGAGTACAGAACACATATACATTTAAAGTTCTTTGAGCTTGTTAAGGTAAATTGACATAAGATGCAGTAAATATTCTGTGTCGCCTTGAAACACCGCCGGGAAATTTCCCTCCACTAGCTTCACAATGTCAACAGATTGAAGGAACATTGATACGCTAACAGTTTATATGCTTAGACTCATCTGTGCTCCATGGATTACAAAATATAACGAGGCCCAGAATGTGGTGCGACACTGGTTCCTGTTGTCTATGGCTGAGAGAAAGTCACGGCAATGCATCTGAGATGGAAAGCCAAACAACTGTTTTATCCCTGGTTCCACCAGATCCGCAACCAATTTGGACAATGCTACCAGCTGCACCAGAGCTGCAGCTAGATAGTGCTTTCAGTGCTACCTCCGTTTGTCCCAGTATCACGAACCAGCTGATAAACTGACTCTAAACTCTAAACTGACTTTTTTAATAAAAGATTATTTCTCTCTGTGCTATCAAACCCACATACTCCAACCACATCCAGTCTCTTATTAGTTGACTCATTGTGAGTTGATAGAAACGACTCTGGGTTTTCTACTTCTGTGAAATTTGCTCTCTCACTCCACTCCTACACTGCACTCATTGCCATTTCACTTTGGTATGGTTGCCCAATTTGTGCCATTCGCATTGCTCAAAACATGTTCTTTCCATCACAATCCATGATTTCTTACTGGATTCCCCTTTACATAGTGGTAACATGAACATAACTCATTTCCCTCACTATGTTTGTGTTTGGTATGAACACACAGTTAAAGCAGCAACTGCCTGGCTTGTTTATTCTTGGGGAATTTCTGGGACATACCCTCCAGTGAATAATCAAGCTCACCAAGGCAGTGGTCTGTAGAAGTACCCTCTATGCAGGCAGTATGACAGAAAACAATATGGATTGTCACTTGTAGAATTAGACACACCAGTGTTTTACTCAACAATGCTAAAAGCTGCTGGTTGCTTCCTAAGGGATGGGTTAAATGCAGATGACACAATGTATTGCTATGTACAATTTAATAGGAAATAGAGGCTTTTATTTTTAAGCTTTAGAGCTTATTTATGCTTTTTCAGTGGAGTCAAAACATAATTCATACTCCCGGTAGATTTAGGTTTAAAGGGCCTTTTTTGAGCATTTAACTATGTTGCTTTGCTCTCCTTTCATAAAAATTATGCATGAAGTGGTGTTTAGCTCCATTCATGCAAGTCTAAATAATTCTGGAGAATTCTGCTTTCTTAGCAGCAGCCCCACATAGCAAAGAACTAACTCGCCCCCTCCAGAAAGCACTTACCGTGTCTGCGCTGCGCCCGCTCATTAAACCAATGTCTCTTTCTCGATCCATGAGCAGTTACGTGAGGCAGAGGATTGTTCGTCTCTTTTCAAATCAGTAAGAATTTTGTTTAATTAGTGTGATCTAAATCTGCCAGGGGTAGGAATATTTTTTTGACTTAGTAGTGGCACAGGGGTTGAGAACAATCTTTTATATATATATTGTAGTCAATAATGCAGGCATCCGAGGTGCAAATGTATTTTAGCTGGGTTCTAGCCCTAGCATCTATGGAAATCTAAAATCCAATTTATGAGTGAGTATTAAATGGGGTTCCACTTCCAACCTCAGGATTTTGCTGCAGGGCCTCCAGTCCCTTTTCTGTCTGAAAGCTAGCAGTGAAAGAAAATTTCAACAATGCTCGTAATGCTGGGGCTATGGCTAAGTTGAAACCAAAAAGCATGTTTGTCTTTGAGCTTGGCAAGAATGGTTTGTAATTAACTTTTTGGTAAAGGGCAAATTGCTTTGGCACAGGCAACAGGGAAATAAATCATGAAAGTGTTGGATCAAAAAGACACTTTGGCTGATTAAATCCAGTTCTTATCCTCCCCCACCAGAAGACTATTACTAAAAAAATAGAAAAAACCTCTCCCACTCAGCTGTGAACACTTGATGAACATCTCTTATGTTGGCTTGTTGTGAAAACCTCATTGCTTGGCACATCAGTCACACTGTATCAGTGTCACTAATCTACTTCCAGAGCACATGCGTGGTGGCCGTGATGGGCTTTGTGTTGACAAGGACCGGAGGGAAGGGGAATGAAGTGAGATGAGTGCCCCCCTGATTGCAGAAAGGTTGCAGCAGGTGATTGGGAGGATGCACAGTAATTAAAACCTAAATGAAGACATTACTCATTCCCACTCACTGTGTGCATGTGGCAAGGATATTACGATTAAATTTACGCCCTCACCTGCCGTGCTTGGATGGAGGATGAAGGGATGGATGAACGGATGGGGGAGACAAGGGCGAAGATTAACGGAAAAAGAGGCAAGAAAGCAGAGATGAAGTCCTGAAAGGGAACCTTAAGAATGCCTTTGACAAAGGAGAAGGCTCCTACACAACTAGATTTGTTTCCTCAAGCGTTCCTTCTCCTCCCCTGTTTTTTTCTTTCAGGCGATTTCCTGTCCTTCTCTCTGATAGTTTCTCCTTTCCCACTGCTGTCTCCTAAACTACAGTCATGGGGGTGCTGTTGCTTACATAACAAATGGAGCAGCTTCCAATAAGCAGCTTTCAGTGCCCTTGCAAAGTGTTTGCCCCATGGCAGGTCAAGCGCAGGGAAGGAGGTTTATAGCATTTTTTTTTTTCATTTATTGAATCTTACAGTTTTAGCTTGTGCGATTCTGCCTAAGATGCCCAGAAAGAAAGGGTGTGAAATAAAGTAGAAAAAACACACCATGACAAGGAAAAAGGCAAAGAGTGAAAACAGTTACAAGGCCAACATTAATGTATATTGGGCTTAGTGCACCAATATGAAACATATGTTGTAAATCTCTAAGAACATGTGGAAAATGCTAGCCTTCAATGGCACAATTTTTTACCAAAACACCCATAGAATGGGGGATTTGACTTCCCTTTCAAACTTTTAAATGATTCAAATGAAATCTTTTTCTGTCGGAGATGCTAAGAGGTCACAATATCGTCTATAAAGGAATTCTTCAAGACTATATGGGTTTAAGGATCTTTCTAATATTCTTGACTTGTTTTGGGGTTTTCCTTCTTGGTCAATGATTGAAAAAAGATAATAATGGATGAAGTGCTTGCTTTTACTTTGTGTTAGTTTTGTCTTAATTCGTGTATTTATGGATTTTCTAATGTTTGACAGTGCCTTAATTGTTCTAAAAGAGATAGACTGGTTTTCTGTTTAAGAAATACTAGTTTTTAAGTCACTGAGTCAAAAGATTTATATATA
>JAUZNJ010064758.1:5021-26962 GCA_034780135.1 Jordanella pulchra
AACAATTGAAATAATTAGTTTTCATGTAACTATCTGCTTCAAGTGTTCAATATATCAAAAATAAATAAATAAATAAAGGCCATTGCATCTGTAAAACTATAGATTATATGCTGCATTTCTACAATTGTAATAATTAAAGGGAAAGCGCTTTTAAAACTTTGTTTCTACAGTTAGTAAATTTTGTTAAAACTATGATGAACTAGGAGGAATATCAGCCATCCATCCGCCCAGCCATTATCTATTGTCGTTAAGGTCAGGAGGGAAACTCAGACGTTCATCTCTTCACCAACTTTCTCCACTTCAAATGTTGCACCTCTTTTTCTGAATGTCAAGCTGTGGGTCTTTTGGGAGTTTGTTTCTATCAATCCTGCATATCTACAGACGGATTTGTTTCTTGCTAATTCTTCTTTCGAAAGTAGAATCAGATGAATCGAATGTGATCCCAAAAAAATCTATTTTCAGCTTCTTTGTCATCAAAGATGTTTAACTGGTTTTAAGTCTGTACTTTGACTGGGCCGTTCTGACGCAATGAAATGCTTTGCTATACAGCAATGCCACAAGTTATGCATTGCTTTAGTGTGAAGCCTGCTCACTGTCCCTGTTAAAGAAAGCATCCCAGCTACATGGTGTCTCTACTATGACCATGCAGATGCTGTCCTCTGGCTTAAGCTGTTCCACATCATACAGCATTTTACAGCTAAGCCAGAAAGTTCATCCATCCAGAGCGACTTCTCACACACATTTGCTGTGTTCCCTACAGGCATGCGGTAGTCTAATCAACACTGATTACAGCTTTTTTCTCTCTTTTTTCTCTGTACTCAGTCTTATTTGTGACGTGTACGTCCCTGTCCAGAGATGCTCCTACATCTTATACGTAGCTCCTCCAGAGCTACCTCTTAATTCACATTTGTACTGTGTTCTGTTGGTCTTTCATATAAATTCCTAATTAATACAAATAAAGTTGGTCTTTCATATACCAATATGGTATTAGAACAGTAAAATGTGGAGAAATGTGTCCTGGGCAAACCTGCAGCATTTTTTTCTATTAGTTCATACAGCTTGCTTTGCTGCTTAGTCTGCACTTAATCACTTAACCAGGACACTTAATCAACCTCTAATAAGACATTTTACCATGTTAACATATCTGGAACAGGAGCTACACTGCTCAATGAAGCATAGCAGAGATAATAACAGCATAATAATGCACCGATACACAGTGACAGTGTGGAAGAGCCTCAAATCTTTAAAGATTAGACATGAGTGTAGACATATTTTTACAGCCTGTGATCAATGGATTTTCTTCACTTTAGTCCAACATACGGCAGTTAGGGAGCTTCCCTATAGACATAGCAGAGCATCTGCTGTAGTTTGATGAGCCGTCATGGATAAACACCGCCCTCTGCTGGTTGAAATAGCAAACAGCAGTTCTCCGCATTTTATGTAGCTTTACATTACTTCTGAATAACACTTTAAAACAAGAATGTTAATAGCATGGAATAGAATAGAATAGAATAGAATAGAATAGAATAGAATAGAATAGAATAGAATAGAATAGAATAGAATTCACGTTAAAATGTTGTTATGCTTAGTTCATCCATTCGTCCATCCATCCTATCACCCTCTCTGAGTTTTGTCTGTTTTCTATCAACAGCATGTCGATTGCTGTGTGACTCATCTGCATTTCTGTTTCATTTATTTATCTTAAATAATACTGTAATTTTATTTGAAAAGACTGACTTTGGGAGATAGAACGCGGAGGGAGAAAATAAAGAATTTGAAGGAAAATTTTGAACAGAGGGAAAAAAAAAAATGTAATGCTTTATTTCTAGCAAAGGAGAATCCAGGAGCTTTAATTGTATTCCGTACTGATATAGAAAGAGTTATACTAAAATAAAAAAAATGTTTAAAAAAATTATACGCAGAACATGATAGGGAGGTTTGTCATCGGTTGTCCAGCGTTGACCGCCAGGGGGCGGTAGTGCAGGGAGAAACTAACTGATTTATCAAAGGAGACTGGCGGCATTTTTATTCACTTCTAGGGCTGCAATAATGATTATTTTACTATTCGGGTGATATTTCGATTTTTTATTAATCGATTACCTATAAGCAAAAGGTTTTTTAAAGAAGGTTTTTTGCAGAATTGAAAGCATGAGAAACTAAAATTATTCCACTTGAAGAGATTGAGCATAGTGATTGACAAAAAAAATGTTCATCTCTAAATACACACCTTTTCTCTTTTTTTTGTTACAGTTTCTGTATAATTACATCTCTGAGTGGGTTGGTTTGTTAGCTAAAGTCATATTTTAGAGCCCCTATACTCGAGTTAAGATTAATCGATTATTACATTTGTTGACGATTATTTAAATAATCGATTAATTTTATCTGAATAATTGTTTCAGCCTTACTCCCTTTCAGCACGGTTGCTTTTCATGCCCAGTATTAAGGCAACTTTCTTACAGAGTTTATTAAAGAAAAACAAACAAAAAAAACCAACCATTTAACCTGAAATTGTATAAAGGGGATTACGTTCAGCTTGATTAACTTTCCTTTTCCTTCATCAGATCTAATTAGTCTATAAAAGTGAACATTAAACCCAGCTGATCATTTCTAGTGTTATAAATAAACAAATTATTAAATCATTGGACAGAAGCACACATTGCCATGCCAACCTTTTAAATCAAAATGGACAATAGAGAAGATAATGTTGCCAAAGATGAAGTGGGGAAAGCTCTTTATAGGGGGCTTTTCAAAAAGCTGTTTTAGTTTACCCCTAAAAGGACTGTTTTATCTCCTACCTCCAGTTCAGACACTGACAGTTGATTTCTTACTCCGCCCTACTCCAGACCTGTCTACCCAACAGGCTGCACTCATCCTCTGCTGTACTCCTTACATCCCCAGCAGTCAGCCTTGGAGCCAGCTCGTGCAAACCTGCCTTCAGTGTTCTGTTCGCCCAGTGGGTGATCTCCATTGCACTCCTTCGATCCTCTGCAGTCAGACTCTATAGCTAACCCCGGTCAGCTGCAGTTCCCAATAAACTGAGGTTTATTTGGATTGGGAATAAGAGAGCCACAAAGCCAAGGCTTCAAACCACTGAGCTAACAGATTAAACCTGTGACCTTTTGTTATTAGGGCTGGAGCTCAAAGCTGACTGTAATTAACTGTTATAGTAAAGGCAAAATATTAAACTGGTCTAAAGGGACAAGTCATTTATGGTCTCTTCTGTCAGCATATTTCATCATAAGAAATTAATTTTGTGTTACCCTGCACTGCAACAACTGATATAGGTAAAGTTTTCTTTTAAAGAGGTGCCCTTAATCCCCACAGGTAAATAAGATGATATGACAAAGAAATGACTATAAATGATCTGATAAAATAATTTGATATGATGCACAGAATAAGATGTTATGAGTTGGGTTTTCTTTCTATTTTAAATGTAAATTCTCTTATTCCATGGCCAAATCATCTTACCTTAACTTAAACTTACCTCAACAGAAATTAACCTGCCAAGGTTTCTTTTCTTTGCAGTGTGTTTTCAACACACAGGCCATATCAAGGAGCAGCTCTACAGGGACACTGGCCCCTGCTGACCCCTGTCTAGAACTGTTAGTTTTCAGTTGCAACGTTGATCAAACATGATTTTAAATCAACGAAAGCGATAAACGAGGCTTGAATGCAAATATCTCCTACAAACACTTTGTATTGAAACAGTTGGGGCCAGTTTGTGCGGGATGGGAGAGAACTCATTCCTGCGCAGCAGAGAGTTGGACATGCGTCCGTTCGAATCTCTGCTCCGTCCAATCGGTGCTCAGGTCCGGATCAGAGGCTCCTCCTCTCCGCCTCCTGCTCCCACATGTATGTAACCCTACAGTCTGTTGCATTGTCTCATTGGGGACGCAGAGCTCCGAGTCTAGTGGGCTGACAGGGAAACGGATCGATGTCAAAGGAAAGTCAAACCTGGAACCGATTTGAAGAATGACTCCCTGAGGCTTTGGATCACAGCCGCTCCGATGGACAGGCATACAGTTTCATGCATTAAAGCAATGTTAACATCGCTCATCCGGACTGAACCCGGAGCTGCACCCTAAATCCTGCCCCGAACTGCCTCCCTTATTCCTGCGGCGCTGCAGCTGGACTCTGTTCGGAGGTGCGCACCGGATCCGCAGCCGTCCATCAGGATGGCCGCCCGCCGCAGCTGCGTGAACTCGCTCTGGTCCGGCACCGAGCGGGTCCGCATCGGAGAGCGGCTCAAAGCGACCCTGGCAGGGGTACTGGAGCTGGAGGTGCTTCGGCGCAAACACCTGGAGATGGTGGACGCCGCGCTGAGGGAGCGATCGGCCGGGGAGCCGCGGGCGGAGGAGGTGGAGAGCACCGCCTCTGATACCGAGGGGGGCTCTGCGACATCCCGCAGGCAACAGGTCAGTCAGCGCGGCTGTCAGCCGGTAACCCGGATATCAACATGACGGGGTTATAAAATGTGAATGGGAGCTGGTGGTGATCTGCCAAAGACCCGCTAGATGGACGGGTTGTAGGCTGAGCCTGCGGCTCATCAGACCCAGATCAGCCAAGCATGGAGTCTGGTTGTTATAATCACACGGAGGTAATGTCATTTAGGAGATGGTTCTGGTTCAAGGTCAGGAGAACCCGTTATACTATAAGAAATATTGTTCTTATTTGGGTTTTTCTTGTGTTTGACCAAAAGGAAAGTTATGAAGAATGAAGCTGGAAGAAAAAGATTTCGTTAAAATCCTGAACGTGTGTTGTGCATTGAAAAGCTGCTGGGGGTCAGACTGTCATTACCTAAATGACAGAGCATAAACTGATTGGATATAAACATCTGTGTATACTGAGTTTGAATACTTCCCACAGATTTTAGTTATGGTTTAATGTCTTCCACTTGTATATATCCTAAAGCTACTGTGTCCAGGTTCAGTCCTGGGAAGCTATACCAGCCTGTAACTTTTAGACTCATACCTGCTTTAACAGACCTGGAAGGCCTCATCTCCTCCTCAATATGTGCCTTACAGAGAAAGAAAGAAAGAAAGAAAGAAAGAAAGAAAGAAAGAAAGAAAGAAAGAAAGAAAGAAAGAACAAACGATTTTAAACAAGTTATTAGAAACCTTTAAATATAGTCCTGACCTGTTACTATCAGCCTCTAACAAGGTTTCCTCCAGGTTTGCCCTGCATTTAGCTCCATCCATCCATGTGACTGATCAGAGCCCCACATCATGATTCTGCCACCTCTGTGTTTTATCAGCATGTTAGGGTTTGTTTGCACACCAAAGAAGTTCAGCTGTGGTCTCATCCATCTTCATCTATCCACTCATTTTATCTGTTCTTGCTGAGAAAGAAGTATCCCCACAGCATGATGTAGACTCCTCCATGTTTTAGCATGGGAAGATGGAATAGTTTTTGTGCATGTATAATTTTGCATAATGACCAAAGTTGTTAGTTATTTAGGGTGAATATCAGTGTCTGGTTGGGTGGGCTCTTCCATTTTCATCCAACTGATTGAATTTTGCTCAGTGAGATATTAAAAGCGTGGAACCATTTTATATCCAAACGTTGCTTTTAACTTCTCCATATTCTTCTCCCTCACCTGTGGGCTGCGTTCCTTGGTGGTGATGATGCTCCTTATCGATTAAACCTTCATAGAGCAGCTGTATTTAGTTATAGATACAGTTACTCAGACATGGACTCACTACTTGGGGGACTTGTGAAGGCAATCGGTTGTACTTAGTTTTATTTAAGGATTTGCTGAGTAGATATTAAAACCACACTTTTCAGATTATTGATTGTAAACCTATTGAAACCCATGTTTGCATCTTTATTTTTTGTTTCATTGACAAATGAAAAGTGGTTAAGATGTAACAAAAAAAAAACAACCTTAACCTGAAATAAAAATGTTGCTGCATTGATGTGGGTTGACATGTAACACTGGATCTGTTTACCATCCTAGTGTTAAAGCTGTTGTCATAAATAATTATAGAAAATGAATCCTAGCTTTTAAAGCCACACAGACATCAAAACTGTTGGAAGATAAAGACTTAGACTTAGACTTAGACTTAGACTTTTTATTTGTCATTTTGTATGCACAGAGTGCATACAAAAACGAAATTGCGTTACATACAGCTTATGAAGATGGATGGATTCTTTTTTTGGCCACTTGTAGTAAATAAAATCTTAGAACCACTGTCCATTTAATGTGCGTAAAAATCTAGGCTTTTGGTTGGAGATTTATCTATTAATGTCATCTCATACACTTGAATTTATTTATTCTAAATGAATAAATGCTTGATCTCCAAAGCTTCATTTTAACCAACTAAAATATCAGTTTTTGTTGGCTTACAATCAGAAAGGAAAGCTTGATGGATATCCGTTCAGCTATTTATATTACAAGGGCCATGCATTCCCACTCTGCATGCTAATAATGCATTTGGCCGGTTGGATGGCCTTTCACTGCCGCTTATGCCCACACTCGATATAGATTTAACTGACTGTGATGCTAAAGGTCAGGGAGAGTGATGGGAACATGATGATAACAGAAAGGAAACATGTGGGTTAAGTGTAACTGTCGCGATTGCATATATTCTTCATATTTTGTAGCTCAAAGAGATTATAGAAGAAAACAGCAGACTAAGTTGTTTTTTTTGTCAGTGAGCACTAAAAACTATTCAACTTGATTTACTGCCTTGTTATAGAATGCATTTGTCCTTTTTTTTAGTCCTTTATATCGTTGTGCTGTTTAGCTAGCCTCTTGTGGTAAAATCTCTGGATTGTTTCCAGCGATCGATTAATTCCCAGGTCGGTTTTTTAAAGGAAAATTCCAAACATTTTTCAACTACACCTTAAGCAGATTAATCAGTAATGAAAATGCATTTTTTTCTGTGCCTTTTGTGGCATCAGATATAGAAGGAGAGGGGAAAAGGGAAAAAAGGTGTAAAGATGATGTCCTTGCAGGAATATTCCTGATAATATCAAAGTTCCCCATCAGGACCTCCTGCACAGGACGAACGGAGCTGCATCCCTCGAGAGATGCAATAATGCTGCAGGTGGAAGTGGTGGATCAGTTCATCATGGATTATCTCTGGATTATCTCCGCATCTGACAAAGCAATGACATTACAGCTCCACGCTGCGTTTACAGGTTTCTCTTTTAAGATATGAAACCAACCGCCGGTGTCTACAATAAATAACAGCTCACCGTTACTCCAAGGAGCTGATACTTCATGGCGGTCACTTTCAACAAACTGTTATTACACCGTGAGTCACTTTAGTCAGCAGCCTGCAGAATACTGATACATGTAAACAAGGCTAGAGCTTAGATCTCTGTAGAGTGCTGCTTATATCGGCCTTATTAAGATGAAATCATATCTGTAAACAGTCTGCAGGACAGAGGAAGAAGTTGAAGCCTGATTTCTGAGCAGTGCAAGGATGAAAACTGTGATCTGAGAGCGGGTATCTGGATAGAGGCTTGTGTCCTTCCTCACCCCCCACCAGTCAACATCTTCCATGTTGGCGCCCCCTCAGCCTTTTCTTCGCCACCCGTGCAGCAGAGAGATCCTGTGGGGAGGCAGGCAGCAGAACTCATTCTCACCTCTGAAGGGAAGCTGGCTTGCTCTCTGCCCTATGTCCTTGATAGCCCATTTTTCTACATTTCCAAAGTTTTTATTCCCCATATAGCGGAATAAAATCTAATTGTGTAAGAGGATCATGATTTGTACAGAAAAAGAAAAAAAGATCAGATAAGAGTTGAAGAGCAGCAGAAGTTCTCACCATCGTTTGCTGTAGTTTGTTGATTTCCTTCGGGTTTTTTTTTTTTCTTTTCTTTTTTTATTGGTCTTAAGAAGAAATAATGTTTATTCCAAAAAATAAAAACAAAAACAAGTTGAAGACAACCTGACTACAATCTGTTTTTATATGTTGATCTATTATCTCTTTTGATACCAGCTTAAAAACTAACTTGTGTGCAACTCTTCTCGCCTTTGAAACGGGTGTCAAGGCCAAGTTGGACTCATTGTTGCAGTTCTGTGTACAAAATTAAGTGTTCCCTCAAAAGACAGCACAGAGGAGGAGGTGGAAGATGAAAGGAAGATGCTGCCCAGGGTTTCTTCGTTTGCATGAAGTAAAAGGGAAGTCAAAACCCTTAAGAAGTTAGCTTGTTTTAAAGGGAAAATCATTTTAGGATCAGAAAGCATAAAAATATGAAAAACTATCACTTTGTTTGCATCGCTTCAATTAAATGCATTCAAAAGGGCCTTTACTGACAATAAAAATATTTGCTCGTTGGCCTCTTTTAAAATGGTGACAAAAAAAAAATGGTGACATAGTGCAGCAAAGCATGACTGCCTTCCACTGTAAAAGCAAAATATTATACTTTAATGCAGGAAAATTTGGTTATATTTCTGAAAGTGATGAGGTCAAACATCCACTTACTCATCAAAAAAAGTCTGAATATCTAATGAACGGCATAAGTGGATGGGCAGCCTGATGAGGCAACCGAGGGTGTGGTTTGTAAGTATAAAGTTCCTAAAGACAAACAATGTTTTTTTCTTTTTCTGCCCTCTTTTTTTTTAACTAAAGTTTAGTTGTGATCCATATATGTTTAGTAAACTGCAGTCTGCCCACATTAATGACCTGCAGTAGAAACGTTACATTATTTTTTGATCCAGATCAATCATTGATAATAGGAATCAATGAGTTATTGTCTGAAATCTTTGTCTGTGCATAAAGAAAAGAAATGCTGGTCAGAATTGGAGCAGAAATAACAACGTCTGCCTAAATGCTGCCAGAACTTTAGTTCAAAACACTAATACTTTGGACTAAACTTTCATCATATTCTCTTTAACAAATACTGTCATCATAGAGTGTAACGTATACTAAAATATCAGACATGTAATATCACCTAAATTAAATTAAATGATATTGCCATTTTATATTGGCAAAGTAGAAGGTGGTTCTGTTAATGTTTCCAGCTCTTGGCACCGAGGGCTAATTTCTCCAGATTATCCTTCTTCCTGGTTAAAACCAATGTATAATCTTGGTGTTAAGAGCCTGGCTATTTCTTGGCTTTCCACATTAGGAACAATGCCTTCCACCTTCTGCTTGCTTGGTTTTATTCTTTTTTTTAAAGGTGTTTCTCAACTTTGCACACAGAATTTATTATAACTACAACCGGGTCCTTTATAATTTTTATTTCAGAGTAGGGCAAGTTTTTTTTGTCTGTTTTTTTTAAGTTTTAATATACTGAATAGCAAACTATTTTAATGGTGTATTTCCAATGTTTTATTGACCCAACATCCATCATTTAACCAAGACAACAGACCAGTTATGGGCAGAATTTAGAGATAAAATCCTATAAGGAAGTTTCTGGGGTTTTCTGTGTGCCTCTGCTGCAGGTTTTTGTATCCTAATACCGGGGATTTTAAAGCATCCCCTTACACTGAGGTCCATTACCCTGACTTGTGGAGTGAGACTTCTTTTGTCTCCTTTATTTTACCTTCTTATTTGACCTCAGGGCCTCTCTCTGCAGCTCATAGAAGGAGTCGGAAAGGTTGCAGGTTCTCTGTCTGCAGCCCCAAATAAAGAATACTAAGCGTAGGCCGTCTTCATATTCCCATCCAGCATTAATAATGCATGAAACAATAAATTAGTGGCTGTGTGGAAGTTGCAGATCCTTCCGACCCCACAAAAAAAGGACCCATCACTCCATCCTGGAGTGGCATCATCATCATCATCATCAGTGTGATCATTCTTCCTCATCCAGTGCTGCTGGTGACGTCATCCACCTGTTAAGAGGTGTATCGCATCTGCAGCTGCTTTATTGTCCGATCGACCCGCACATTTCCTGCAAATTGCTCCAAAGGGAAGCTCTGCTCCTTCCTCACGTGAAGCGATATCATATTACAGAGCTCCCCCCCCCCCACTGCTGTCTGCATCTTATAATTTGATCACTGTGTAAGAATATCCCCTGTAATGTGCAGTGCATTATGATGGCAACGTGGAGATGGATTTGTGTGGCTGTTTTGATATTTTAATGGGTTACATCACTAAACGGACAGAAATAGAAAACTTGAGTTCAAGCGAAGCGAAACGCAGTTTGAGATGTGCTTTCGTGGCACCGATTGGGAATGTGTGAATCCAGGCTGAGGATGAGTTAAATATTTGGCCCGGCTTGTTGCGCAGGCCTGAGTCTGTGTGGGAGGAGAAGAGTTTAGAGAGCTGTAGCTATGGTGAGTAGGGGGGCAGCAGGCTCTGAGGATATTACAGAAGTGGGTGAGACGGTGGTGGTAGCGGAGGGGATTATTTGTCGAAGGGAGCGTGGGGGAGGTGAGGGTCCTTCAAGATGCCCTTCTCTCCTCGCCCGGCAACCGCTCCTTCCCTCCCTCCCATCGCCTTCACTCGCTCAGTGACTCACTCTCTAGTCGTCTTGTCTTTTTTTAATGTTCCTCAAACTCCCTTTAGTCATCCACAACTGACAGATATATATAAAACTAAACTAAACAATAGAATATGGGACATGATCAGAGAGGGGCTCAGAGTCGGACATTCTTTCACCTACTTTTTCCTGTCCTCCTCCCCTTCTGCCCCTCTGAATGCTCTTTGTTACATCATCTGTCCTCTCCCATTATCCTCTGAAACACCCCCCCACCCATCCCTCCTCTCCTGTCACCCCAGCAGTGAGTCACTACCTGTATTGTTTCCTCAGTAACCACTCACAGTGTTCCTGTTGTTTGGGGCCGATCGGACTCATCCTGACTGGTCTCCTGGAGGGACGGGTTGGGGATTTGGAGGGGAACTGCTGGGGAGGGGTTTACTCTAGTGAGCTATTACTAATCTGGTAAATGGAGGCACTTTGCTAACCTCACAGCTGTTGTTGCTACTTGTTGAGAGTGGAGTGACGTCATCGGGAACATGGTCATACATGAGCTGGAGAAGATGAGCAGAGTTTGTAAGGCAAAGCCTTAAGATTTTCTGATGCATGAAAGACGAGAACTTCTTCGGTTTTCTGCTCCTATGATTGGGTCTAAATGTTCTTAAAATTTCTTATTTCTGGCTTGATTGGGGTTTTTTTGTTGTTGTTGTTGTTTTTTTAGCAGATGTTACAAGCAGTCTATAGTTTTTATGGCCCTTCAAGTCTTTTAGTGCATTTTATTGGGATTGCACATGTTATAACAACATCAGAGGATAACTATAAGGTGAAAGGGGAAGAAGTACATGGTTCCAAATCCTTCTTACAAAAACTATCTGGAAAAGTTGTGTCAAACATTTGTGTTACAGCTTCAGTCTTTTGCACACCTGGACTGACCTTTTTGATTCCTCTTGTATGCAAAATGACTCAGTCAGTCAAACAACACATTTGAAGTCTTGTCACAGATTCACAGTTGGATTTAGATCTGAGCTTTGACTAGGCCGTTCTAGTCCAAGTTGAGGCTTGCTGCCCTGCTGTAGACTCAACCTCAGACCCAAATTTAAGCCTTTTGCTCCAAACTGCGTCCACTCAGCATGATGCTATTACTGCTGTGTTATAAAGTGACAATGCTCAGATTCATATTCAGTGTTAGATTACTGCCATGTTCATGTTTTACATTTAATCCAAAGGAAATATCTTTTAGGTCTCATCTGACCAGAGCTTCTTCTTCTACATCTGAGAGGCCTTTTTATTTTGCTCTTATTCTTTTGTATAGAAGTAAAGGCGTGTGAATTAAATTATACACCACGTTGTGTCGCTTGATCCTGTCCGATTTTGTATTTTATTTAACTCTGTAATGAGTCGTATTTGAGGTTTGGAATACTGTGGGAAAATGTGATTCCTTATTTCTTCATAGAGAGATGACTCTTTGTGTCAAGTTTGTGGACAAGTTTGAACCAGTTTTACTTGGGGAAAAAATGACACATCCAATGATCTTAGATGCTGATAGAGTGAACTACAAAGAGTTCACCCAGTTAGACGTGAACACCTCGATAATTTACTGTATTTGGACAGTGTTCTTATTTCAGTTGCTTCTAAATGTTATTGTGTTGCTCGACTTAATTGGAAAGCAGCTCTATGGACTCTATGAAATGTTGCCTCATTTAGTTTGAATGTGATGTGTTTTTTTTTTTGTCTAAAACACAAGGCAGAAACAAACTCAACCATATATTTTTAGAGTAAAGCTCCTCTATATCAGGTGTAAATCTGAGTTATAATCTTTCTTGGGTTCTACCCTCTGCTTTTCTTCAAATTTCCGAGCTCTAGTTTTGCAATCTGCTCTCATGGCTTTGGACAGAAAATGAGTGAAAGAAGCAACAGAACAGAAGTCTAAGAAAACTTACTGCTATTGATTAGGAACACTTTAGAAGATTAGATGGCCTGGCTCCTTCAAAGCAACTAATCTCATTCTGTTTTTTTTGTTGTTTTTTTTTTTACTTTTTCAGGCTGCCTCCCCCTCAAACACAATAGGCTCCGTCTGTCAGAGCAGTCCAGAGGAGTGTGTTAGTAACTCGGGGGATGTGACCGTCCAGTCCTCTTCTGGCAGGGGGGGTAACTCGAGGTGGTCCACTCTTTCCTGGGACGCCTCCTCCGACCTGCTATCCCCTCCAACTCCGGACTCCGGAGGCGTGGTCCACCTGGATAGCGATTCCAGACCTAGTTCAGGTAAACACACGCCCAAAAAACACACGTCGTTGGTCGGCCCAAGTGGGAGATAATGACAAACAGTTTGTCACCTTCTAATATAAGGGAGAGATTTTCCATTAAACATTAACCACAATCTTTTTAACGTTTATTTACCTGAACTTCGTACGACTTGGCCCAGATTTGTTCAGTTTCTACTTTCTTAGCTGATAACAGTGCTGTCTTTGTTGAACTGTTCTGCCGTTTCTGTCCTCTGGACCTTTAAAAAGTCATAAACTCTGGTAGTTACTTCTTAAAGTAACGGCGCACACCCTTCTGCTGGAGTTTTATCACAGTTTGAGTTTCTATTGGTAATCTCTATTGACTCAGTAGCTGCCTAAGATACATGTTTTTAATAAAACCTACCAAGGTAACAAGTGACTTTTCTCTCTATGTTTAAGGTTTCTACTCAGTCAGTGGGAGCTCCCTATCAGACTCCTGCTACTCTGTCTCCAGTGAAGTCACCCATGTAGGACCGGTGACCCCTGCCAGACCCCCAAATCCATGGGAGCAGGTTCCTGCTTGTGCAGACAGCGCTGACACCCTGTGGTCAGTAGATGCACTGCAGCTGCAGCCGCCTGCTGCAGAGAACAGCCAAGAGGATGCTGAAGCAATAGAAGAACCACCTGCTCCAGCTTCAGACGATCCAGGTAAACCTTTAGATAAACTCACAAAAGTATTGTTCTCCCAGATCTTTCTTTGTGGAAATGAATATAAAATGAAATATTTTTTGGTCAAAGAAAAACAATGCAGGAACTTAGTTTTGGTCACAGCCTCCTTTTGTGTGCTCAGTGTTTCGGTGATGTGTGGCAAACATTATGGGTCAGCTGGATTTACACTGATTTTAGATGAGAAACAGATGGACTCTATCTGCTGTTCTAGAATCGTCTTGGAAGGATTTTATTCCGGAGTGTCAGAGGAAAGTGGGCATATTGATTAGGGAAAATCAATAGATAAATTACAATCTTAGTGTGAGATGAATGTTTTCCCTCTTGTCCTTACAGCTGCAGAGGACCACAATGCCTCTGGTTTCAGCTTTCTGTCGGATCTTTGCACGGTGGTCGGCGACTCCCTGGTTTCCTTCATCATCCCTCTTCTCAATCCCTCCTCATCCCCCACCTCTGTGCATTTAAAGCCCCAGTTGGACCCCTGCTATTGTACAGACCTGGTGTCTCGTCGAACCAAAGACGTCTACTCTTATCCAAGTCCGCTGCACGCCGTCGCCCTCCAGAGCCCCCTCTTTACCTCCCTGAATCAAGAACAATCAACCTCCACAATTTCTGAAGGAGCGCAGGACAACGAGGAGATAGAGGCATCCCCTGAAGCAGCTGGTCCTCCCCAGCCTCAGCAGCCTCTCGCTCCGGCCTCCGTCACCCACCTGGAGCAGTACATCACTCGGCTGGCCCACCAGTACCACAAACGTGTAAATGCCTCCACCTCTGATCTCACTTCAACTGCTGCTCCTGGTCCGGTTTCTCAAAGAGGCCTGGGTACACCTGGCAAAAGTCACGGCTCCACTCAGTCTCTATCTGCCTTTGAGAGCCGTACTACGCCCTCCTCCCAAGTCGTGGGCAGCGTCACACCCTGCAAGTCCTTAATGGGAAACTCTGCCAGAGTTAGTCTCAGCGCTACGGGGAAGAAGGGCACTAGGAATTCAATCAACCTGGGTAACCTTCCTTCTGCAACTGGAGAAGACCTCAGCATTAATCTGCATCTTAACCTCAACCTCAACCTGGCTCCTGGGTTAAACCGCGGGTTGGCCGACACACCCAAAAACAGCAGCTGTGGAGCCATAAAGAGCGACATGAACACAGCCTCTGCTGCCTCTTTCACCTCTCTTTCCTCTGCTACGCCTACCCCAGGGGTCAGGTCTCGTTCTCGGATCTCCACCTGTCCCAGCAGCCTGAGCCACCGTAGTTCCCTGGAAGTCCCCCCAACCACTGGGGCCAGTCCCGGGTTTGGGTCGTCGTCTTTTTGTCGTTCGTTGGATTGGAGCACCGGCGCTCCCCCTGAAGTAGGACAGCCAGCGTTTGTGTCGAATACGGGATCGGCTCCTGGATCTCAGCGCAGCAGCTTTATACAAGAGTCCTGCTCTAGTCCCAAACTGAGCGAAGACTCCCCCATGGTGGGGGAGATCTCCCGCCTCTCCGGACTGTCTCGGGCCGTAGTGGTGGGACTGATGGAGCAGGGTGTGGAGCTGGATATAGACTGCTTCCAAACGGACGCTCCTGTTGGGGTGAGGGGCCACAGTAAAGCTCACCTGACACCCCAGAGGGATTCGTCCTGCGACTACGGCAGGCTGGCGGAGGCCAGCCCCCAGAGGCCGATCCAGCTCTCCCTCAGCGTCACCCACTCCCCTCAGTCTCAGTCTAGCCTCACCCCTCCTCTCTCACACTCTAACAGTCCCATACATCCATACCAGTCTATCCACATCCCTCCTCCTCACTACTCCTCTCAATGCCACTACCAACACATCCCCTCGCCATCTGATGTTCCCTCCTCTACAGCCTCCTCTCCTGCTTCGCACCCAACTCCAAGGGCTCACTCTCCCCCTCGACCCCTCAAGCCATCCCCAATGGGGGCCACCCCACTCTCAGTTTTCAGACGGGATTCACCCTTCCAGTGCTCGCTGCCACACAACAACCGAACCTCATCTAGGGAGCACGGAGGAATCCAACCAAGAGGAGGATCGCTCAGGTATAGTGGGGCAGAGGGTGAGGGGGGCAACCGGTGGAAAAAGTCAGAGGGAGAGGGGCTCTACCGAGGAAAACATGCCTCTCATAAGTTGGTTAGGGCTGCTACCGTGAGCAGCTATGCCAAGAGAGACGACTACAGCTCTGTTTGGGCAGAGGACGGGGAGAAGGTTAGATCAGCAGCTCAGACGCCCAGGAAGTCTTGTGGCAAACTCTGGAGGGGCTTTGAGGGACGCTTCCGGGGGAAAGAGTCGGAGAGCGAGAAGGAGGAGATGGACAGAGCGGAGTACGGATATGGCTGGAGTAGGGGGAGCATTGGAAGCTGGAGGAGAGAGCACCGACGAGCCAAGGGATCCTCCGGTGGTGCTGACAGGAAGCCGAAAGTAGATCACTCCCCCGTATTCTCTAGATTGAGAGGGAAGGAGGATGGGGAGAGACGCAGCTCCAGCCTCAGGCTCTCCAGGAGGGCTCTGTTCAGGAGCGAGTCCCAGGGTCTGCTCGTGCCTCGAAACCACAGAGAGGAGCTGGCAAAGAGGGGGCACTGGGTCTCCTCCTTCGACGTGGCGCAGGGCGGCATGGGGGCGAGCAGAGACGAAGGCATCAGACTGCTGAGAGCCAAGGAAGAGGACAAACGGCTTTCCTCCACCGCCAGCCTCTTCAACCTCTCCCGCTCTCAGAGCCTTGAGGGCAGCTGCCAGTCACTCTCCCCTCTGTCCTCGCCGTCGTTTTCCCCTTCCCCCCCTCCGCGGATGCCCCTGCAGCGCTCCCGATCGTTGAGGGATCTGGGGAGGAAAGTGTTCGGCTCCATGAGGTCCCTGAGTCTCAAACGAAAGCCATCCAAAAAGTGACAGTTGTACAGCCAACAAACCTTTGGTTACCTTCAGAATACCAGTTGTCCTTATTATTACATCAGACATAAAAGGAAGCATCACCTCAATGTTTCCTAAAAGATGCACTGACCAATCGGACAGACCGGATCTCTGATACTGCCTGTAGGACCTACTTGGAAGATCTTCTCTGGCACATAAAGTCTTTCCAACCTGCCATAAATATCTTCATGGCTGAGAGCATTCCTTTTAGACATGATTTACTACTATTTCATTACTTAGCCACCTTTGATATCAGAACTAAAGGAAGAGTAAAAAACATCCTGGTGAAAGCCGATTTGGGGATTTAAGATCAATTTTTTTTTAAAGATTTTGTTTGGACCCCTGGCGAAAGTGAGTAAAAGGTCTTAGGATGAATTAAACTTTTATTGCAGCAGTGTAATAACAAACATAATGGGGATTTAGGAAACCCCCAATCTTTGAGTTGAGGATTCAGTAAAGGACATGAATGAAGGAAATAGTTAAAGGGTCAGAGAATTTTGTGCGCTGGAGAGCATTTTCTTCTATAACATAATGAGCATGCAGAGAACTTTCCTCTTTGCAGTTTCTCTAGATGACGGACATCCAATGTGTGCATTTTCAACCCAGCAGCCCAGACGGTTGATGTAATTTGAAATCTTCACAAAATAATTATGTTTTGATAATCATTATTTGTGTTTTCTTCTTAGAATTCATATTAATTTAGTCCAAACTTATCCAGTGATTTTTAATCAAAAGACCCGGTAGCCTCCAAATCAGCTTTTAACTGATTTAGTAAACTTTGCAAAACAAGGCAAGTGTTTTCTCAAGAAACAGTGACCCCAACTTGTTTTTTTTTCTTTTTCACAAGTGGCTTTATTTGAGTTTCCAGACAGGAAAGGGGCAGAGAAAGAAGCTGGGAATACATGCAGCAAAAGTCTGAAAGTTTTTTTTCTATGTCAAAAAAAAAAAAAAATCTGATCAACTGAATTTTAAAGGTCTTGTTCTGGGTATTGACCATTGCGCTAGCAATGAGTTTTTTCAAACCTTTTCTAAAATGAACATTTCTTTGATATTCTTTAACTTGGGGGGGATTTCCAAAAAGGACCAAAAGTTAACCTTATAACTTATCAAAGTAATTCAAATTTATAAATCAACAGATAAAGCTTCATCTCTGACTGCCGATTCCAAGGCTTTTATACGACTTCATCTTCTCATCATACGCTTTTTGACGCTAAACACAAGTTTGAACTATTTAAATCCCTGTTTTAAGGCCAAATCTTATCAAATACACAAAATCCCAGTAGCTTGTAAAGGATCATTTAAAAACAGCATTTGAATCTTAACTGCCTTAACATGCATTAAATCCCTTTGAAGAGCAAAAACCTTTTTAAAGAAGTAATAACAGAACATGGTTGCTAAATCCAGACCATATTTCTGACTTTCAACATATTTTATTAAACAGATGATCCTGTAAAAACCCTATTAACCCAATAACTCCAGCTAAAGGTTGAAGTTTGTTATTTGTTGTGTTCTGGATTGTGCTGCTGCATTAAAAGATTAATTTGCACATTTATCTGAATAAAAAAAAAATAAAAAAATCACATGCTGTTGAATATTGACCAAGTACTTATTTAAAAAGAAATACAAAACTAACACACATCTCTTGTGCTTTTAAAAATGTAGTTTCAAAAATAAATTCCAATTAAACTCTGGGAAGCTTTTGTGGCTCAGCTTCAACATTTTGAATATTAACTCATTACTGGCTATAAAAAGCTTAGTTGCATAATGCTCTAACTCCCCTGTAACCATGAGAATGAATGTGTGCACACATACTCCTCGCTCTGCATGCTGCTCTGTGACTTGTTCAGTGAAAATAGCTGTTGTGAGAATGTGAAACTCGTAATTGTTGGCAATACAGCCTCTGAAGTACAATCATATTGGCCAGATAATGACCAAAATCAGGCAAATACTCTTTAACTTGATATTTTGCTCAGGATTTTGAAATGATTATTAAACTATAAAAGTAAAGAGTCAAACAAGAACAACTTGTGGCTTATGACAAATAAAAGAAGCTTATAAATGCCGTGTTGTGTCTGACATTCTTCATTTTATTCACAAAGAACGGAAAGTTTTTTTTCTGAAAAACTCAAAAACCAACATTTGTATAAGTGAAGAGACAATCAGAGGCATTTTGGTAGTGCATAAAGAGTCATTCTGACTAACATGAGCACAGTTTAGAAGACTTTGTTCATTTCCATGTTGCTAGGAAACTAACGGTTCTGTCCTCTTCTTTCTATTTTGAGCCGTGACATGTTTACTGTCCTGCTCGCTGCTACCCAGCGGTCTTTAATCCACAGAGACCTTTACATTCCTGCTGCTTCTTCAAACTCCTAACTCACTTATAGTGTTAGGGATTTAACATGCGTGTTCTCCTCTCCATTGGTCCAGCCGGTCTGAGATCGAGGTTTTATTTGGCACATTGAGCCACCTATCTAAACTCCATCCTCTGCTCTGTTTGCTGGGTTAACCCGCTCTGCAGTACCATTCTTTGAGCTGGAGGAAAACATGCCCTGATACATGGCTTTCTCTTTCTGCAGCTCCTGGTTTAGCTTCTCTTCTGCCCTCTGCAGGCGCTCCCTCACATTAGCATCTGTAAGAAAAGAAAAAACAAAAGTTTTTTTTGATCAACTACACTTTCTTTAAGTTTGCATCAAGCAAGTGCTACCAGAGTTTACTTTTTGTCACATTGTGTTACATGAAACACAATCAGAAACTTTTTTTTTTTATATGAAAACCAACATGCTTTAAACTATTTTCTCTCCAAATAAAAAAAAGGCCAAATTTCTTTTTTTTATGAATTTGCATTTAAATGAACTTAAGCAGGATAAGATTATAAAACAATGTCCAAAGACCTTAAAATCTCTTAGAGCTCTGCTTCATTTAATGCATAACAGAAAACCTAGTAATAAAGTCACCTGTAATGAACCTAGTAATGAAAGCAAGGAGACAAAAAGCATCAATCAAAGCAACAGCAGGAGGGTTATGGGAAGTTTGGAGAAGCTGCAGAGGTTCACAGCTCAGATGGAGGTCAAACTGTGGAAATCAAAGTCTATAGTTGTGCACTGCATAAATCTGAACTTTATGGAAGAACAGTAAGGAACAAGACATCACTGGAAGAAAATTATACAAAGGCCTGTTTGAGGATGTTTGGAGCTGATGCAATGATAGGCAGAGAGAACACAGGTTAATCCTGGCAGAAAACCTGTTAGAGAACGGAAAGCCGGAGCTGAGGTTAACCTTCCGGGAAGACAATGATCCTAAAAATTAAAACCAGGAATAGTTCAATTTGTAGAACAAAATAAAAAAATGAAGCTTGATGAATCCTGTAAATATCAATAAAATGTATTTTGTTTGAAGGTTTAAAATGAAGAAATTAAAGAGACCCATTGATAGGAACGTTTGGCCCCATATCCTATATTATTGTTGTTGTTATGGCCAATAACTGATATTTACCAGTATCATATATAGTTACCTATCCTTTCTACAATGTGAAAACAAAAACTGACCACGCTGCTAACGTGGATTCTTAGATTTATCTGAGGACCCCACTATCCTGCTCTGCATCGCCATCACAAGCTCAAACACCACAGAGACACGGCTCCATCCCTACCATTAGGTTGCCGTCTGCAGACCTTGGTGAGGTACTGTTTAGCTGTCTGAGCGTCTCCCATCTCCAGAGTGGCCACTCCTGCCCGGTACAGCGCTTTGACATTGCCTGGTTGCCACTCCAGCACTCGCAGGCTGTACTCCAGCACACGGCCGTAATCAACCTTCTGTTTCTGCAGCAAACAAGCTAAAACACAGAAGAGCGTCAAAAACATCTATTCCACTAAACCAAGAGAAGCTAGTAAAGTTAAAAATGACACCATACCTGCAAGATTGTTGTAGCAGTCCACTTGCGTGTTTCTTAGCAAAGCCTCCTGCTCCGGCGTAAGAGGAGGTTTCTCGGGTCCAAACCCTTTCACCAATGCAGTAACATTGGAGTCAAGGCCTCGGAGTACAAGCAGGGCACGGTGGTAATAACCAATAGCTGAGCGGATGTTTTTCTCCTTGTAGAAGGCATTTCCTTTCATTTTCAACTCAACTGCTTCTTCAAGCAAAGTCCTAATGGGCTTGGAAGAGGTCCCACTGTGTCCAGGAGGACTCGCTTCTGTTGCCACAGCTCCTAGTGCTTCCGGAGCGTCATCTGCTCCAACCGCCTCCATCTCTGCAGTGCTGCTGATCAGCTTAGAAGAGAAGGAGAAATATGTGCAGTTACTCTATGTAACAATGGAAGAAAATGGTTGAGCCAACAATTTTTATTTGTTTGTGGTCTCTCTGTCCAAAGATTAAAAAAAAGACAAGACTTCTATAGTTCTGCCCGATCAAGATAAAAACATTAAAGATAACCTGCTCTGAAAATGCAACAACTCAGTTCTCTTTAAACATTCCTTTCATTCTGCTTTTCAATAAATCCATCACTGCATGCATGCAAAGCACCCTAAACAAAATCTGAACTCACCATCCATCATGGTAGGAGGTGCATTACACCAGACCGATATCTATTTGTCTTATGTGGGGATAAGCTGTAATGGAAAGTATTACATTTTCCCTTTAGGATCAATAAAGTATTTTTTAACTGAAAGAAAACTGTGACAAATATATGTTCTGCATTTGCTTCACTTGCTGTTGCTTCACTGTTATCGAGATCTATCAGTCTGGTATGGGTTGCATGCAATTTCCATGAAAATATAGCATAAATGAAGATAAGGTCATTGGTAATAATCAAAAAGTAAAACAATTATTTGGCAAAAATGTTATTCACGACAGAGTTAAAAAAAACTACGGAAAGGTCTTGCAGTTACCTAAAAAATAGAAAATGATCTGTTTTTCTGATACAATTCAAATCAAATCAAAACTTTTGTTTTTCTGAATAATAATAATAATGCTGCTCTGATTTCATAGTGAATGTTCTTTACTGTTGGCAGTACAGATTTCTAAGAAAGACATTTTCGCTGAAGTAAAGGCGTCTCTTGCTTTAAATTCATTTAATTATTAAACATTTTAGGCGATAAAGTCTGTTTTTAAACCACGCGTCCCACGAGAGTCAAGGCAACAGCCAATGCTGAGCTAAAACATCAACTTTAACGACACATTATCAACAATGTTAGGTAAATAAAAGGACCTTCTGCAACGGTGTGTGCACAAGTCATCCTTGTATGGCTCCCAAAATAAATACAAATGTTTGACATTCAACTAGTAAAAGTAAACCAAGATCCAAACGGTTTGGCATAACAGTTGCTGAGCTAGAGTTTATAAGCTAGCTTCGGCTCAAAAAACCTCTGATAGAATTCCAGCAGAATATTCTATCAAATCAGTTTAAAACCCTTACCTTATGCTGATACATTAAACGTTAAAGAAAGCCTATTTATGTCCGGTTGACAAACATATTTTGGTAGTTTTTTTCGTATTTTTTTTTTATTTCGTCGCTTCCTGCTATTCTTCTACTATTTCTTCTTCTTCATAGTATGTTGTTTCTAGGCGGTTGGCAAAAACTTTAAAGGTGTACATTACCGCCACCAACTGTTATGGAGTGTGGGTTGTCTTGAAATCGTGTTATACAGAGTTACAAGACTGCTAATTTATGTTCTACAATAATGTTGAGAAGTTTTTTAGCAATAGGAGTCACCATTATTTTAAGGGCTTTTAC
>JAUZNJ010064768.1:0-26960 GCA_034780135.1 Jordanella pulchra
CTCGCAGGAAAAAAAATACACACATAATTTTTAATCATCACATTATGGGATGAGGACTGGAAGCACAAGTTCAACCCATTGTGGCAGAGGTCAAAATTATGTCATACTTTATTAGATAAAGACAGTAAATTTTCTCAAGCCAATTGATCACTTTCTGTTTCAATATCTCCAAAGCAGAAGTACATCAGGGCTGTTTACATTTGTACTTATAATTTAGTGTTGTAGTCAAGTCCACACCACCGAGACCAAGGACTACCAATACAAGGACTACCGAGACATGGCCAAGACGCTTAAAGGGTAAGACCAAGACCAAAATAAAGACCTTTTTGGTCTTTGTCTCGGCCTCTAAATGTCTTGGTTTCTAATTGTCTTTCTTGTCTTGGTCTCTGAAGGTCTTGGCCTTGTCTCGGACTCTGTACTCCTTGGTCTTGGTTGGTTGGTCTTGACTACAATACTATTACAGTGCCCAATCTGTGAATTAAATTTCCCAAGACCCCAAAAAAATCCAGCATCAAGATACCCTGCTATATTATGTACTCTGACCATCACCTTTCCCTGTTAAATACATGCCTTAACCTCATATTGACATGCTTTAGGAGATCAAAAATATTTCAGTAGTCTCTGCAGGAATGTTTACATATGAATGTATGTTAAATCCTGTAGACTAAGTTTGTGTCTGGCATCTAGATAGATAACCTTTCACTTTATGTCCATTTTAATGATCTTAACTCTGAACTCCCCTCGCCGGATCTGAGGGAATGAGGAGACAGTTAAGGAAATCTGAAACAATGGGTGGAACCTGATGTGGTGGATGTAATTTAAAGTAGCAGTGGTAAATTACAGTGAATGAAATAGAAGACCAGTAGCTACAAACTAAATATGGGGGCAGTAGAAGATTGTGTTTAAGGCAGCAATACATCTTTGATTGAATTGTCGAATTAGCTTCTAGGCATGAAAAATTTTAGGTGATTTTAAAAGAACATTGATCACGATAAAAAGCAAGGTTCCAAACTATTCTAAAAAGTTAATCTGTTATTTTAATGGATAATGTTTTAACACAAATAAACAACAGCTAAAATGTGTACCACCAGCGAGACAGACTTGTTACTGTGTAACTCATATTACTAAATATGCTAAATCATTTCAGTTGATTTTGAAATCACTGTCTTATTTAAATATAAGTATTTGAAAATAAGGGAAGGGGTCAGCATTTGGATTCCCTACCAGACCCCCATTTAAATTGATCTTGAAGTGCTTTGATCAATAGTGTGTACCAGATTTCATGTCACAACAACTCAAAAAGTGCATTTTCTCAGTGGTGTATGCAACAAATAAGAGGCAAAATAGTAATTTGAGATGAATCACGTACAGGTGGCCATCTGCCATTTCGAACAGACTCCAGGTGACAACACCATCTGCTGCTTCTTACACATTGCCAGAACATTCGTCATTTATGTAGATAGGGAGAACTAGAACAAGTAACTGTTTTTATTCACAGAACTGTGTTTGATGCTCTTTAAATGCAATGCCACCATTCTCAGTGTGACTCCCTTCACATGGCCTGCTGTACCTGTTACATCATAAGAGGTAACAGCACAGTCATTTCCTTGATATGTTCCTCCCATTGGATAAACTTTAGCAAATGTCTAAAAGAGGTCAGAAACATGGCAGGCTGGTATTTTTGGCAGGAAATCTCGGCCACTTTCCTCAGGACATTGCTACCATGTTGCAGTCTTAGAGGTCACAGAGACGATAAACAAGCAAATAAAAATCCTTCCTGTTTTATCACACCACCACACTGAATCTGTGTTAGCTGACATTGTTGTTGTTTTATAATGTGGTAGTGTTGACTTAAGTCCCTTAGCTTCAAAGATGTGGGGCAACCAGAGTGAAGGACTGTTTTCTTGAAGTAGTACAAGAAAAGCTAAAAGTTATAATGAACAGTCTTAGATTTGCAAGCAATATAAATTAGATTTAATAATTAAGTACAATGAAATCGTCTTGCATATGAAATTTGCTATTTAAAAAGGCTTTTTCATCAAGATGTAAGAAATAATACTCAAATCACAACAGGAATTAAATCATGGTAACAAAAAAGTTTATACTAATATATGATAGCTACAGAAAGGTGATGGTTAAAGAAGCTCTGGGGAAGAGTATTAGTATTAGTATCCTATACTCTTTAAACAACAGGTGTCCTCAGGATAAAAAAAATAACACAGAATTCAGAGCTTTGAGAATATTTGAAACCTAAAATAATTATTCCGTTTATATTCTGTTTAATGCTTTTTCCACAAGTCTGCCTGGATATCATGTCATCATCATCAAAATAAGACCTGTTCAAGGTTTGAAAAGGCAGATGGACATACAGCTAAAAAGGCAAAGCACAATCTAACGAAATGAAAGAGCTGTACAAAAGGCAGTCCATCTCTGCAGATGAGTTATTTATCTTGAAGGCACACTTTGTCCCACTTGCCTTCAGTGGAAGGATGGGGGGGCTGTGCTGATTTTACAGACTACAATAGCACAGACACACTGATATACAGAAAATTCTTTATTTCTTATTTTTTTTATCCCGGTGTTATCAAAAATAGTATCAGGTATCAAATATTTATCTGGATATCGAAATTTTTGTATCCTGAAAACTATATTTAGCAATCTAACTGGAGTTTGTTGTGGTTAATGATAAGTCCGATTGGTAGGTTCTGGGAGATGAAAATAAAAGGCAAAGTCAAACAGTACCTATTGCATTGCTGTTGACATGCATGAACTGTTGTCTAGTAGAAAGATAAGCTGTCATCTTAAATGATGTTAAGGGAAGACTGCATATGGATTAGAAAAGCGTTGTTGTTAATAATTTAAGTTTTGGTGCTTATGTGTTCAATCATAACATAAAACCAACTTTGTATTATGACAGCAATTGAGATGAAAAATTAGCTTGTCTCAACTGAAATGTGAATGTGGAATTAAATAGTTCTGACCAACAAAAGATATACGTAACACTGACAAAACGTATAAATTGAGATTTTAAATTAAGTTCCTCCGGTCAAGGTTGATCTACAGTGTTAGAAAACATTTTGTTTCTGTGAAGACAATAACACACAGTTGTGGCCGTCGGCTCTCCGCTTACTTTAATTGTGACAAGGAGAGAAAATTACCAAACATTATAGCGCTGGGGGTTGACACTGTGAGGCTGCGGTGTGAAATATTGACGAGTTCATCCATTTTTAAGAGCTGCTATTTTGGATTTCAGTGTAATTACAGCCTTACCAGGTAATCTATCAGAAGAAGTAAGGTTCAGACAGTTAAACAATATAGACAAAGATCATATAATCTGAGCTAACCAACATATTGCATCTGTGTACCTTGGCTCAAAAGTAAGGTAATAGATATTTCACACACTACTTGCGTGCTGAAGACTAACAGGAAGTTTTCTGTATGTCATTTACTAAATAGGAAAGTAATAATTGGAACATTACCTTGATTACCTTGACATATGTGCTCTGTAAAAGGAGAAGAAAAACAGTGCAAAAGCCCTCATTTTGTCATGTAACCATCCAATTCCATGTACACTACATATAACTTTAGAAGAAAATTCCCATCTTGTTTAGATATGTAAATTTAAAGTTAGAATACATATACAATCCATTTTATACAGCTGACTGATACAACAGATTGCACCAAGTGTTTAGTGAATTACTAAATAAATACTTTATTTATCCAAAAGCAAAATGAAATTATTATTATTATTAATAGTATCATGATTATATATTTTTCTACAGGGGAAAACAATCCTAGGTCAACTTGACTCTTTGCCATTTTTTTTGCCATTTCTTTGCAAACCATTTCATACCCTTATACTCTATTATGTTTCTGTAGGCAATCAACTACGTTGATATTGTTTAGACGAATAATCAAAATGGTGTTCAGTTACAGCCATTGTATATTGTTCACTAGTAATTAAACTTTCACTCATACAAAATGTGTTATCTAAAACTCATTTTGGACCACTTGATTATAGTAAGATAGAAGTGATTTTGACCAGTGATCGAACAGAAGACACCACAAGTAACTTATCAGTTTGTAGATTACATATATGGACGCATAACTATAACAGCCTATTCCATTACAGAAACTCATGGGTTAAAATAAATAGAAAAAAAATAGTTTCAATGAGTGATTGTTCAAGCAGGTGTAAAATTCAAACAAGGTCATTACAACAACTTATCATTGGACTCCAGAATTTATTATAGAAATAAGCAGTTTCTGAAATAAAGCTGCAATCATACCAAACGCATTTTGAGCATCAAATAGGCATCAAACGCCTGTTCTTGGATGTTTGTGCACAATGAAGTCAGATGCACATTGAGAGCATTTTTCACACTCTTGACATGCCTCGAGCAAAGTGAGTGCAAATACATTTGACGTGCATAACCAGTCTTCATGTACAGCAGCAGATGAAATCAAGAGTGGTTTTGCTTTATCTGCTGTAATGAGTGGGAAACAGATTGTTCTAAGATGTTTTTGAATGAGAAAGTAAACTATAAAATGCCATCCATGCAGTCAGTTCATCGGGAATTATGATCCTACCTTTAAATATTCTGTGGTTGTTCCAAACAGGAGACCCCTACATAGTAGCAGTTGGTTGCTCTGGTAATCCCCTGTAATAATATACTCAAACCAACCAATCCCTGTAGGATTTGCTGCTGCCATGAGTGAATATAAAGCCTTTTTTAGGAGGTGAAACATTCCAAATACGTAAATACAAAATGAAATAAGTTTTGACATTGCAAGTTAATGGAGGTAACAATTATCAAGTGTTTTGCCGAAGTCAAGAAAAGAAAATCCTTTAATGGAGAGTTCTGAGCACTCTCACTTTACCTTGTACATAAAAAAAATTGACCATTTTTTTTATGTAAACCTGTTGAAATGTAAGCTTTTGATTTTTATATGAATTTTTGATTGATTTATGCAAACACCTCTGTAGGAGTAGAGATCATTTTGCAATGTTTGCATTCAGTGACTATACCCAAGTCAAGTCACAGAACCTTCTGTGATTGGATTGGTCAAGCTGCAAAACTTCAGATTTTCCAACTCCAGAGTCGAGTCTTGAGGCATGTCTCACAGACAGACATTTTCAATTCAAGAGTCGGCTGCATACGGTATTATACTTACAAAATTCAGAAATATAGAAAAAAAGAAAGGCTTTTCTTAAATATTAAAATAAGTAAATAATAAACTTACACACAGAGAGAAAGAAAAAATAATTATCAGTGCCACTCCCTTAGACTGGCCTCCATAAATCACTTCGATCAATATATGTGAGGCGTTGCAGAGCAGTCAGAGGCTGAATACATCTGCATGTGAAATGTCAGAAAGGTCAACTTACAACCATTATGCTTTCATACAGACAGTGGTGATTTAGAATGTCTTATTCGTTATTCTGGCAATTACCCATACAAATATTGCACAATTATACCTGTGAAAGATTTTTTGTTAAAATTATATTTAAAAAAAATCAGACTCTAAAAGCTGTATTCTAATAAACAGTTCCACTTTTAAAACTCATTTTACATATAAATCTTACCATAGAGTTCCTCTGTCAAATTTTTCTCCATCAGATGGATCTTAAGCAGGTCTGACAGGAGACAGCACAGAGCTATACTAATGAGCTGAGCTTGAAGCTGTTTCACTCTCTTTCAGGATTTACAATGGGAAGAATACATAAGGTAGCATGTATAAAACCCCACAGATCTTTTGTTATGCTTAGATATTCTTTACACATTTTTACCATACCATATGCTCCGTATGTCTTCTTTTGGCTTTAACAGTGATATTTACAGAAAAAGTTGCTCTTAGAAAAGCTTGAGGAACTGAAAATATAGGTCACTAAATCACAAAAGTATATTATATTGTTTTTCAAAAGCAGATCATCATCATCATCATCATCATCATCACAGTTTTTTTAAAAAAAAGAGCTTTTGCAGCCATGTCTCTCTAAAACAGGAAGTCAGTCCCATATATAGATGATGATGTGTTGTCTGAAGTGTCATACCGCAGAGAACTTGTAAGCAGAAAAGGGAATGATCTATTGAAGAAAAGATCTTTTAAATTGCAGTATGTCAAATAGATGTATAGCCAGTTAAAGTGAAACCTCTGGGTGAGATTTATGTGAAAGTGAAAGACTGGACCATTACATTTTTATTTTACATTTTCTATCATTGCTTTTCTTTAAGATAGGTCATCCATTGATGTTTTATATCATGTCATTTCCAAGCACTTTCTGTGTACTGTCTACTCTACATTGTAATTTACACCTATCTTAACTTTCAACACAAAATTATTATAAGTAAGTGTTGTAAAAATACATTTTAAATGCCCTAGGAGGAAAAAGTAAATTTTAAAAAACCAAAAGAGCAGCATAAGCTATTCTTCAGGATCGATTTGGTACATTTAAATGGTGAATGAAAGATCTAAGTGCTTCCAGCCCATTGTTGTAAAATAAATGGATTTGACAAGACTTCCAAAAGCCCTTTATTGTGCTCCGAGGGAACTCTCATACTATTGGACATTGTGCAATCTGCATCTGTCAGCACAATATGCAGACAGAAGAATGGAAATGGGGATTTCAGAAATAAAAGAAGAATGTTTTTCAAGGCAACATGAGAAAGGTTTGGGGGGAAAGTCACCCCCTCCAAAAAATAAATAAATAAAAAAAAAAAAAGAAAAGAAAGAAAAGACTTATCTGTCCTGAGTTGGAAAAGTTGGATTTCCACACCTCGGGTAAATCGATTCTCCCCTCTGTTTCAAATGGTTTTAAAAGAGACAGAAAAGTCCTGCAGATAACCACATAATAGCATGGTTGTCTGTTCGTCCAAGGCTGCCTACATATGTCTGGACCACTGTAATGATGTCACTGGTGAAATGTTCCTAAGAGTTCTGCTTTCACATCTGGGACATTTTAACGCAGGATCAAGCAAAATATTAGGACTTTAGACTTTATCGATTAGCTTATTGTTTTTCACAGGTTATTTTAAAGATTTCAAACACACCACCGACCCGTTTCTATATACAGCTAATAAAAATATGACAGTTAAAGATTAGAGCATCAAATTAAACACAATACAAAACATTTTCATACTGAAGTATTGAAATAACGAAAAATACTTTAAATATCTGCTTCAAGGTATTCATTTTTTTATAAAAGGTACTTTTGAGTTCACAAACACTGAAACTGAACCCATTTTTTGATTTAATGAATATGCTTATATACCCAATTTCTACTAACATGTTTCTTAATTGCTTCTTTCCTAATAGATATTAATAGCAGCTCAAATGGCCAGTAAACCCACACAAGCATACAGCAAAAAATAAAATGGATTATAAAGTCGGCAGAATTGGCTTCTTCCTCTCTATGTGCCACCACACTTTGTGCAAACAGCCTTGCTGTTTTATGACAACCATTAACCAGACAAGGCGACACAGGACAGCAGGGATCTGAGAGACGGAGATCTCTGCTGGGAGAGACATGACTTCAAAGCAGTCCAGATCAATGATGCCGTTTTCCTATTGATCCCATCTAACTCTCAAGAGAAAACTATCCATCAATAGGGCTCTGCTATGGACTTTGAGAGGGATTAGACTCTGAGCTTTAATCTAAGACTTTAGCAAATTTAAGCTGTCTCTTTGGTAATGAGTTGTATAGGTTTTTTTATAGGGACATCCAGTATCATCTTTGCATAAACATTGAAACTGGTTTACAAACAAAGAAATTCAACATGATATTTCTGTAGATTATTATATAAAGGCAAACAACATTTTTTCTTACAGTATATGTCACATATGGTATTATGTGAAACACTGGCACTGAAACACTGTGACCCCAGGGGAGAGAGAGAGCACTACCACAAATTGACTTGGTTTATCCACCCTTCAGGGTTCAGTACACGACAACAGACAAAGGCCTTTGAGAGAAAAATGGGTTCTAGCCAACAGTGATTTTACGGCTGTAAAAAGAAACCAGAAACTTATTTAACATGATTTCTTAGACATTGAGGTATAAATAATGTTCCTACATCCAACTGAAAATCTATTGGCTTAATAATCAATTTCAGTAAGCAATGCCTGTAAGTACATGACTGAACCTTAATTACTGCAAAAAGCAAACGTGTTAAAAACTACAAACTCTACAGGTTTTGGTACAAACTGACAGAGGCAGGCAGAGCTGGCCCAAAGCATAGGTGAACTGTGGGAGCATTTCTTTTTCTTCTACCTATTTAAACCCTCCGCAGTTTTGTTTATGATAGGGCTGCATAATGCATTAAAAATATATTGTCTTCATGATAACAGCTTGTGCAATACAAACTTTGCAAAATGAAAACTAATAAATAGTTGGCTCAAGTTTTGCATTTAAGTTGTACATCAGTGTTTTGCTAATTACACAAAACCTTCCCATATTTTCCGATAAGATGGATCTCTTTAGATAAGATCTCCACCTCATTCATAGATGGGAGTGGAAAGCAAACAGCTCACAAAAGAGTGAGAGTTGCAATTGCAGAGAGCGAGACAAATAAAGAAAATGTTAGCATCAAAGAACTCTTAATTAAAAAGAAAAAACAGCACATCTCTTATTTGTGGATATATATTTTTTTTTTAAGAAAGACAATGTTAGACAAACACAGATACTTTGCAAGATACGTACAGTATAGCACTTAACGTAATGATTAGATAAAACACAAGCAATATTTTGCAATTTATACATGATTTTAATTTTATCTGCATATTTTTTGTCTCTTATTAGCCTTGAATCTCTGCAAATACAAACCATCGCATGAGTATGATGCAACATTACACCATGGTCATACTTTTGGCTCTCATTTACATGTAGATATAACAAAGATTCTTGACTAAACCATTTTGTACTCATGTACATAAGCCTTTGGAGAGTTGTTAATTTTTCATTATGGTATTTTTGCTTTATTTTAGTAAAGTATCTGCGTGAACTATGGAGAGAGATGGTTATACCTCATGTATGCTTTAATCCGGTTATATATCAATATCTGAAAACTTCAGTAACAGTCTACTTGGCGTTGATGCCCACTTTATCCAGCAGATTGTTTGAAAATATGGCAGATTTTGACTGACCAAAATTACTCAAATCAACTCATGCGGGGGGTGGGGTGGTGGTGGTGGTGGTGGTGGTGGTGGGAGGGGTGGGTGGGGGGTGGGGGTGGTGGTGATTGGGGGGTCGGGTCACAAAACCTTGTGTTGGGTTTGACGAGCATTGGATGTTTCTTTTTCTTTTTTTTTTTCTTTCTTTTTTTTTCCTTCAAAAGGTTTTGCATGCAAGTGTGATGGAACAAAAAAGCCACTTTAAAATTCATGGAAAAACTCCAGTGCACATCAGTGATTGATTACAAACAACCAAAATAACCCTTGAACTCCTCCTGAGGAATAAACAAACTACAATTTGTGGCTCATAATCACGGCTCTATTAGTCATCTGTCAGTGCAGAATGGAAGGAAAGAAACCACGGAGAGATAGTATGTGGCTTTGGTTTTAGTGGTTTAAAGGGACTTTTAATAGCAGCCATCCGGGCCAGGCTGAATGGCAGCCTGCTGACTCTGTCTCTTCAATCGATCCGGCTTGGGATCTATGTGATTGCCAGGAACAGCAGTTGATTGCTCAAGTTATCAGAAGTGCTGACCTTATTACAGAAACACACCCATCTTTGATGTGTTTCCAGAAAACTGAGATTGAGGTGCAGTGTTAAAGATTCTGCCAAAAATACAACAATTACTGGCTGCACTCTTACAAAAATGTAAGTCATGCAATTAACATAAAAGTAGGTGAAGAACGTATATTTAAACATTAACCTACCTAATAATTACAGGACTTACAAGTTGATTTTCTATGTAAAAAATTAACACTAAACATCGTAAAATATGTTTTCCACAGTTTTAATATAAAACACATTAAAAACAACATAAAATTCCAAGCCGTCGAAGATGAAGCCAAAAATAACACTCAGAAACTGATGATCCTGCTATAATTGAGGTACTAATAATGGCTTCCACTTCTCCACAGGAAATTTAGTGGCGCTTTTGAGGCCATTCTGCAGACAACCACATCTCTCCCTCTCTTCTCTCACTCTAGCTGGCAAAATGAATTCCACATAAAAATCTGTTTCAGGGCCCAGTGCCTCTTGTAGGCTTCCATTTCTTTATGGTTCTACCAGCTGCCAGAAACTGATAACAAAAGCTATTGGCTCCAGAAGAGCACTCTTCACCACCTTAACCAATGGCTGTCATCATCTGCGTCATCTGATTACCATAACAAAGGATGTTTATCTGCAAGATTCTCGCCCCTGTACAAATTCCTCTTTCTGTCAACCTCTTCATCTAAGAAAAATGAGAATTTTTTTATTTAATACTTACAGTCCATCACGGCTGATTCGTATTTAATCTTGAGGATTTTGTCAGTTTGGACAGGTGTAAGATACAAATTAATGCAAAGGTGTGATACGGGTTTCACTTAAGTCACATCAAAGTCTTTTGTTTCTCACTTTTTCCTGCAAGAATGATCAAACTTTTTTAAGGGCACTATCAAAATTACACTGGTTTAATAGTATGACTACCTGCCATTTTGTGTCTTGCCACCCCATTGCTGTTAAAACGTCTCTAAACCACCAAAGTATGGAATAAATTAAAACCTTGAAGATGTTTCATGGTGTCTGGGAAAAGGATGTTACTACCAGATCTTTCAAAGGCACATTTATATTCCTGGCCTTGTCCAGGATTTGGTAAAGTGAATTCACACCTTCAGTTCCTCTGGCTGAAAGATGTTGTGCAGTTGTAACAGACTGTACTGGGGGCAGTATTTTTCCCATGTGGTGCTGATTGAAAGGGGGTCCACACAGTAAGATAATAGAGCCTGTTTATGTTTTTATTTTCCCCTTCTGAATGGTAATCCTACCCCGTATGGTATGAGCATGACTGGGTCTCCCAATAAAAATGTTGGGAGCCTTTTGAGCAGAAATCGGGGAAATGCAACATGTTGGATTGTCTTGGCCTGATATACTACATTGTGTGGTATCACCCTGAGGACAACCAAGTAAGCAACATTTGATGATAACATCTTAGACTATTCTCTAATTATTTATCCTGCTCTGTTTTGATCTGCACCAAAGTCCTGCATGTTCTGTTTTATAAAGTCATCCCCCCCACACCTATACAACTCAGAAACGAGACCTGGCCTGTTTGGCACACAATAATCCCCATGTAAAACCCCACCCAGACCTACAAGAGCAATCCAAATAAAAGACAACTTATTTCACAATCATACTATAGCATGTAGAGTCCCCGTTCTTTCTCTCCACTCCTAGAACCAACACCTTATTTTCTTTCTGCTAAAATGAGTCCACACACTAAAACCATAGCATCTGCTTCATAAACTATCTAAACTTACATTTCATCTCGAGATGATTGATAAAATGTCCCGTCTGAAGTGTCTGATATGCTTGTGGGATGGCTGGAGAGAACACACTGTACAACCAGATAACTGACCCGCGTTGGTCAAACGACTCATCAAGCGACCCGGGTTAAAGTCACCTTCAAATTGCTTGACTCTGATCGGCATACAGTGGGAACGTCAGAGTCAGGTCGACCCACTAATTAACTTGATACCATTGAGCTCAACGTACAGACGTCAACACACCAATAAACATGGTTTAACACTGATGAGAGTCAGTCAGAGGGACAAAATAAAGAAACAAAAGAACACACTGATTCTCCCTTTGCTCCCTTACATGTTGCTCTCAATTGTTTACTTTCCTCATTTCTGTCACACTGGTGACAAAATCAACGCTAACCCAGCGTGATGGTGTTATCAGACACGCAGCAGTGGGGGCACAGAGGCTACATAGAATGCTAGCAGGGGGTCCAACCTACCTTTTCTGCTAAGAGAAAGGAAGCCAAAAGGCGATTGTTAGCAGGTTGGCAAGTTTTTGAAAAACCTATATTAACCCACTAATTTCAGTGGAAAAGGGGCTTTACATTTGTTTTTATTTTTTTCTCCAAATTTTATTTCAACTGCATATTTAATTCAATTCTATTCTATTCTATTCATTTTCATTTATATAGCACCAATTCACAACACATGTCATCTCAAAGCACTTTACAGAGGCAATTGAATCAAAATCACATTGACTCTCTGACTCAACAGCAATCCTTCACGCCAAGCATGAATGTAGCAGCAATGGAGAGGAAAAACTTCATTGTTTGTCTATATGATGTCATGTATTTTTAATTAAATTCACTTATAATTTATTGATCCCCGAAGGAAAATTTCATTTAGGTACAGCCTCCTTTCACAAAAACAAATTCTTCATACGTGTAAAAGACTACTAGGCAATAAAGCATTTTCTGATTATGATTGTAGTCAAATGGGCTGCACTTATGTCCTCCTGCTTTTGGTTTGTTTGGCTAACACAAAGTTACATCAAAAGCTATTTGCTGCATGGCCCATAATAATACTATGACTGCTACTATTACTATTACTACTACAATGCAATCTTTTATCTTTGTGATGTTAAAATACTTGTAATTTGTTTATCAATATATATTTTAAATTAAAGTGTCAAAGGTGTTTTCTTTAGCAATATTTTAAAAAGCAGTATTTGTTATATAAACTAAAAAATTGCATCGCAAAAATTGCATTCTTTATTCATTCATATTTTTGTTTGTTTTCAATGACAGTGTCTGGTGTCCACTTTGCAGGACAGCATTCTCCCCGCCATTGCATCAACTAGGGTTTAAGCAAGATATTATATTGTGACAAAACTTTGTCAGTCACCTATACAGTCTTGTAACTATTTGTAACTAAGTTGGAGAAAAAGAGTAAGAAAAAAAATCATATCATATCAATCATTTACATAACATTCAATGATTAACAGTAGACTCCTTTAGTTGTAAATTGTGAATTATTAAAGTTATAGAGAAAGAGGGATATAGCAAAGACATTTGTTAACTGCGTATTAAACTGCTTGTTGCTTATCACTTAATAAACTGTTGCTATTATTATTTTGAGAAGATTTAAGTAAGACAGTTATCAATTTCAGAAACATAACGGAAAATCTGTGCAACAGATTTAACAACGACTATTAAGATTTGATGAGGGAGTTGTACTTTAATAAGTTAAATACTTCATACTCTGGCACCAGCTCAGACTTATGCTGTCATGTGCTCTCAGATTCAAGAGAACGCACTCTCCTGCCAGCAGACAGAACCTTTGAAGTTAGGGATAGAGTGGCAATAGCGAGATTCAGAAGGATTCCCAAATGGCTAGTCTGTCACGCTGAGTATTTTTTACTGCCCCATAAAATGCAGCATCCTTGCTGTGCCAGTGCAGAGCCACCCCAGCAGCCGCAGTTTGATATTTTGTATATTATGGGGCGATACGAATACCCTCTCCCAACATAACCGAAAGAAAAGAACAGAAGAAAATAGAAAGGGCCAACTTGTTACACTTTTAACAAAATCCTAGTTGGAATCCTAAAACGACTGTAGCCTTATCATGTACATCAACTGGAGATTCTCATTGTTTTTCCAAATTTTTTCAATGTACAACTAATTCCAGGGTAAACTGCATATGATTTTATTACAAGAGAAAGTTTTAACATCAGCACCTGATTAAGGTTGGGCATCGAGAATCATCAATCAGAATCGATTCTAACCTTTTAATTCTGCCGGAAACATTCATTTTTAAATTTTATTTCTGATTCCTAGCTTTGATGCACAGTCCACGAACCAGAAAGAGAAGTTCCCTAATATCACCGAAGAAGGATCTGCAAGAATGTGTACGAAAGAATGTTTGTAATGTGGTTTTCCAAAGTGTGGCTCACAGTTAATAAAGGAAATGACTAGTCAGCTTCCTGCGACACTGGCAATACGATTATATTATGAAAAGGATTGGTGCATGGCAGACTAACTTAATACAGCTGTGCTGCTTTTTCCTCCAGCTTAGATGCTCAGCATAGCATTTCATCGTAGTTAGAATCAGGTAAGTAAAATATAAAAGTGTATTATACAACATAAAACCTGAAACATCAGACACTGGATATGTGCAAATGTTTTAGTAAGGTTTTAACACACCAATAAACAATAAAACTCTAGGTGAAAATTCATTAGATTTATATTAAAGTTCACAGGTTTGATATTTACTGGCTGACAAAAACTATATGTTCACAGAATTAAATTATTAATTAAGAAGTTCGGACTATTTTATCGAAACAGATCTCTGGTTAGCCAGTTATTTATAATATGAAAATCTTCATGATTTTCTTCTCAAAAGAAACATATCAAGAATTGATAGGAACCGGAATCGAAAAAAGGAATAGAAATCATTCAGATTAAACACATAACCAATTCATTAGATGCATGGAGTTTTATTTTGAATTTCTCCTGTTAAAACATAAACTGAAGGATCAAACAAGTCATTTATTTTTTAAATAACAGATACCAAAATTTAAAGTAAGTATAAGCCGGTAATTAAACTAAAGTCAGTCGTATTCTTACCTCAGATTTAAACCACGGTTCTATACCTATATAGCATCTTTTGAGGATCTATTTCAGTAATTTACATAGTTTAAAGTTTATTAAACAGCATTAGCTTGTTATGCATTTACCACACAGCATTTCACTAGTATTGTAACACAGCCAACACTGACTATAGTGCTGTACAGCTTCCTGCCTAGAAAATGTCAACACAATGCTGTTTTGGTACAAGGTCAGCTTAAGAGGCTTAGCAAACTGTCATGTCAGCTATGAGCCATCTGAACATGATACACGCGACCGACATTCATTCCTATCTGCTACCCTTTGAGATCCCAGGGATTTATTGTCAAACATGGGGCTCTGCCTACAGTACTATGAATGCTGTTCAGTCTCTTCTTTCAAGCTTTTTCTGCAGTGATTTATTTATCATGTTTTTAGTAAAAATGTTAACTTCCATATGCTGTCACAGTCAGAGTATCAAGAAAGACTACTCTATAATGGTTAGCTATAAGGAGTTTTTTTTAAACCATGACTTTCTCTGGAAGAAATGAACATTTAATTGGATAAAATTAGTGCTGCAAAGGCTCTGGACAGACATCTGACATGTTGCAAAAACACAGAGTCAGAGGGGGGAGTGATGTTATTAAGAGTGTTTGTGACTCTGCAAGGTCTAATTTGGGACACATGGCCTCCCAGTGGATTTTTTTTTTGTTGCATACACTGATCCAGCCAAACTCTAGCCCACTGGTATGAAGGGTGTGCGAAAATGGGTTGTTTACAACAAACAAGATTACAGTGTGAGGGAAATTGATAATACATCTTGCTGGGCAATTTTTTGTTGGCTGCTGTAGTCTGTTTAAAATTTTCTTCTATAAAGAGAATGGCATATTCAGTTTAAAGACTTTTTCCCGGATTTTAAATTTGGTTTAATTTAAAGTTCATAAAAAATATAATATATACATTTTATATGGTCCCCCTTATTTTGTAGGAAAACAGCTAAATTTATAGCTGAGATTTAAGGCTAAGACCAAAACTTTAATATATACCCTTATATCTGCAGAAGATAAAACTTTTCTTTCTTCATATATTATTATCAATGCAAGACAGTTATCTTCTCCAGTTAAGATATATACTACTTTAAATTTTTAACAGAACCCCCATTAGAAAAATCATGAACTATTTCTTAAACAAAAGTTGACAGTGACTTTTGCAAAAAACTCTCAAGACCTGTTAGAAGAAAAACTACTTTAAAATATTAGGGGATGAGTCACATAAAGGAAGTGCATTAACAAACATATGTGCATGTTCAGCTTTTTATAAATTTATGAGGTCGAAGATGTTTAGCAATGTAAATCATTTCACGAAGGTTAATTGCTTTTCCGAGCATCTTGATATTTACAACACCTGTGCATGAGGGAGAAGAAATCAATTAAAAAAGGTCAACCTCAAAGATGAAACTAAACTCCCCTTGAGCTCAAGTTCAAATTCTAATGCTGTTACTTAATTAGGCACATTCTTGATTGTAAAGCCACATCACTTTCCTACAGCAGATATCCTGACCTTTATTAGAAAGCAATCAATATCCCAGAGATTACTCATTCAAAAACCAAAGCTGGCTGCTAAATTGGTTTATTAAAAAAAACAATCCTGACTTATTAGATAATTTCTGAATTTTTGTTGATCATACACAACAATATAGATATTTAGCAAAACACAATTATTATCAACATTTTATTTATTACACCAAGTTTAAAAGCCTTTAAATCAGATAATGCTATGCTTATAAAATTGCCAAGGTACTGGATAAGCCACACAAATAAAGCATAATGACCAAAGTATATTGTCAGATAAAGTCCTCTTCCTCAGCATTATACACTGCATATTCAGTTCCACAGCATTATTGTGCCTATAATCAAATAAGTATTGAAATTTTGACCCATTCAAAAGAAATCATTGGCTTTTCCTGAGCTGTAAGCAGAACCATAAAACTTAGCCACATCAATTTAGACATGAGTCCATAATGGGCACTGTTTAAACAGTCTGAAAGGAAACACCAGCAACATATTACGACTGAAAGAACGTAACATTGTGTGCACTGCTGGAGTTGCATGTGTACTTTTGTTAATCAAATGGGCCAAAAACACAGCAAAATGCAAAAAAAGCACACAATGTAAGAGATTATTGTTTTTTTTTTTTTTTTTAGCTTTTTACGGCACTAGTGGCTCATTTTTCTGACAGTAGGCTGACAGGAAAGGGGGTATGAGAGAGGGGGAGAGACATGCGGGAAAGGACCACAAGCCGGATTCGAACCTGGGTCGCCTGCATCGAGGACTAAGGCCTCCATACATGGGTCGTGCGCACTAACCACTGCTCCACCTGCAGCTTTAACAATTCATTTAACTGACAGTAGTCTTTTGGTCAACTCACAGCTGTACCAATCCGTGAAGGTGTGGTGTGAACACCTTCACCTCAATATTAATTGGGAACCTGTTTTTACACAGATTTTTTTTTTTTTTTTACTGAAAACTGAACCTTTTTCACTTGATAACAACTTAAGTTGCTATTTAGACAATGAATTTAGAAAATATTTCAGCTCCATACCAGCTGTAATGGCACAACTACCTCCAAATACTACAACCACCTTTCTAGCCATTCAACAAGGTTAGGTGAAAACTTAATTTAGCCTTAAACCAAGAGAGCTCTCATATAAAAGGGGTCACATAGTAGCATCTACCTGACTTCTTATTGTAAAGCTCAAATACCAGCTGCTGAATTAATTCTAACCAGACAAATGTTAACATCTGTTATCAAACGTCATCACTTATTTAATGAAGAACCCTAATATGTACGTATGCAGTAGACAAGGCAGAGAACAAGAAATTAAGAATGGCCGTTTTATAATGGGGTGTGAGACATCTAACTTATTAGTGTTTTAAGCTATCCATACAAACAATTTAATCCACATGTGGGACAAAGTTAAAACCACGCAAGGGTCATATTCCAAAGACCTGTTAAAGCCAAGGCAGGTAAAAAGAGAAATATAATAGGCAACACCGATATAAAAATATGATTTTCAGACTAGTGGCAGTTTACAGTTTATAACATGCGTTGATATAAAGAGGAATGGGACCATGTACTGTCCTGAAAAATGACTCAGTGTTCAGAACGATTCTACACTTACCACCCCACAGCCCCTCGGACCCCTTGCGGCAAAACACATCCACTTACCTGCAAGAAAAGAGGGACAAGAAAATCAATGGCTACACACTCAATTATTTCCCAACCAAGCAGTTGCTCCCTTTGTTTCCTTGTGTGGAGACAGAGCTCTACATATACATGTTATATACGCATCAGCACCTTGAGAGTAGAATTTTACACTTAAGGATTTCAGATAAAGAAAAGCTCAGGTGTTCAGTATAAAAGGGGACATAATCAAGCTGAGGATAAACCTTCCCCTCATCTCATTCTCTAGACACATATGCACTTATCAAGGACTGACAAAAATCATTTTGCTTTACTTCTAACACAAAGATCCATTTAAAGGTACATCCAGCCTTGAGACTGCTGCTTCAATCACGATGCCAGACATGATGTTGAATGTCCATTGGTCAGAAATAAGAGTGATGAAGATCCTGTGTAAATGCAGGGAACAAAGCAGGCTGTAGAGAACCTAGAGCGGAAATAGATGAATCACCTTCCATATCTTTGTGTAATGCAGCCACTCTAAGAAGGACTGTGACCTGGTCAAACCATTTATGCCTTTTTTATCTGCACACAACTGCAAACCTGATCAAAGCAAGGTGTAACTCTGGCGCTGTATATTAGCATAGCAATGTATACAAAATAAATTAATGAAAGTCCAAGGTCAGTAACTCCACCTCTGCTTGTACCTTTTTTCAGTGGAGATGGACCAATATGACCCAGTAAGATTCAACTATCTGATCTGAATCTATGTGGTAGAAATGTAGAAAAGTAAGCCTTGGGTGGTGTAATAACACATAATGCCAGAAAAGTTTGGAAAAACAATCTAAAGCTTTAGAAAATTGAAAGAAATGTTTCCAGACAAACACAATCCTGATGATTATTAACAGCTACTGTCTACTGATATGTACTCATTGGGAACTCAAGGCTAACCATACAAAGGTTTCTCAAAAAAAGAATTAAAAGGACATCTAATTCATCCTTTAACTAGAGGTTTCTCTCCACACATCACAATAAAGCTTTGTCAGAGGTTTTGTTATTTTCTCTTGCTATAACCCTGACAGTATACCAACATCCTCAACAGCTGCTAGTGACTAATAAATAACCCTGCCACCCAGGGCTCAGCATTCTATTAAAGAAAAAAAAGCACTGAAGCCTGTTCAGTTAGTAAGTACATTTACACTAACAGTGGGGTTGCTGCAGAAGAGTAAGTGTAAACAGTGATTAGCCAGTTTTATTTGTGTCTATGAGTCTGTGTGTCAGCTCCCAGCAGGCAAAAGTGTTAAAACCTCAAAGCCCAGCATGTGGCCTTTGGTGGGTGACTTATCTTAGTGTAGCTCATCAATAATTAAACACGGGACATGCACTAATGGGAAAGACAATGCATAGGGAGATATAATCTTAATGTCAGGCGCTGGACTAATCTTCCTAATTTATGTCCACTTATCACCACATTAGTGGGATGCAGTCCATATTTTGTTAAGTTTATCAACCCTCAGTCTGCAGCTGCATTGTCCATTTTCCTTTCCGTCCTCCTGTATTTTAAAATTCCTTTGTTTGGTTGTGTTTCAGATATTCCATTCCTACTTTCCTCCCTCTCCGTTTTCACTTATTGATGTTACCAACCATAATAGTTTTCAGGAACCTTCTCTGTAGCAGACAACATCAATACATCTCAAGATGGCATATGATGCATGTGGAAAAGACCATGTATGAGGCAATCCATCAGGAGGAAGACAAGCCCTTGCTCATCTCAGCAACTTGTCTTCTCTGTCTCCTCTAATAGAGCATGTCCAGCAGACACGTTTTAATAGGCACTATTAATCAAGAGGAACAGACTATAATTTCACCAAAAAATATTCCCAAGGACATCTTTGTTTTCATGTTTCCAACAGTACTACCATGAATCAGTACATTTTACCATTAATGTCAGCTGAAAAGTACAGGACAACCTTATAAACTGTACCTTAAAGTTAAAATTCAATGGGTTCTTTTTCTGTCTATGATTAATATATCACTCAGAGTATAATGCTACACCCAGCCAGTGCAAAAAAGTCCCAGTTTTCTAACCTTTGCATTCTCTTCTTCTCTGTCAATGTTTCAGTTTTTCAACAGCACGTGCAAAAAGCCGCCAGGCAATTTTTTTGCAAGTGGTGGAGGTTTATTTGGTGCTAATCTTAGCTGGATCTGTCAATAAAAGAGGTAACTTAAAACCTACTCCCTCTTGTACTTAAAAATAAGAGTCAAACAGATATAAAAATTGAGTACAAGCCCATAGATACAAGCTGGAGTTCATATTGCAGAAAATAATGTTCCTCCTACTTGTATGTAAGCCAAGGATGTCTGTTTCCTAAAGAAACCATAGCCTTTGCCATCTGCTTCACCAATATCCTCCCAAAATGGAATTGACTGAGGGCCAGTTGGCAACAAATCTAACTACAACTAGAATCAAGAAATGAGTGGCAGGAGAACAAAATACAGACATTGAAGGCAGACAGGTCTCTGCTGACCAGACATCTGTTTGATGAGAGGTGAAAAACATCTAACCTAAACATCTTTTAGTATATGTGCAGCCATATTAGTATGTCTTTCAAAAACATTATCCACTCAAGCCTTTTGTTATTTGAAGTTTATAACATCTGCCAAGGGCAATATTTTGAAGGGGAACTGAAGCATTTACTCTTTCACAAAAGTCAAAAGTAAGAGACACAAGGGCATTAATTATAGCAGAGTTGATTGTGTGTCTTATGTAAGGACAAAACTGAGTTTGGTCTCAGGGATAAATCTGATGAAAGAACCAAATTTAGCTGAAATGTCGTAGGTGGGATGCTGTTGACTGATCCACATGTACTTCCATGTTATACATAAACAACAGCAACGGTAGAATACATCTGTCAGATAGCACAATCCCCAGAGGGGATGCTTGTAAAGACAGACGGTTAGAACATCAATAATTAAAACAGATGTAATTCCCATTAGCCACAGGAGAATTTCCATAAATATTTAATAGGGTCCTTGTGTCCCACCCCCATCTCCTTACACTTCCTCATGTTTCTCTCCCCTCATCACTTTTCTTCTCATCTCTGATATGCAACCTGAGCCTGTCACTTTTCAGCTCCTAGTTCCTCTTCTTCTAGTTCCCCCTACCTGAGAGAGAAAGGGAAAGGTAGTGTGCTCTATTGCAGACATATACTATCATACTCATTATAATGGTCCCATTGGGGAGCTTGAAAAAGATGAAGAAGAAGAGAAAGGGCACTGAGAGGGGAACAAAGGCCACAATTTATGACCTGGCATCATGGGACTAGTTAGCTAGAGTGGGAAGCCTTTGTATCTTCCAACTCCACAGCCTGACAAGGATGAATGGACAGGCCTCACTTATGCTGACAAAAGGAAATACTTTTATTGGGAACTAACAAGAATATTAAACTCATAAAATTATGGATGAACTAAGTAGAAAAGCAGGATATGTTTTTGTACTTCCTGATTTATAAGAAAGGCAAGATGAAATGGGGGAGGCTGAAATTGAAACATCCATTTACTGATGTCCTCCCATCAGTCACCAGACGTTCCCCATTAATCCAGACTTTCCCCTCAACATCCAGCCTCTCCATCTATCCTCTGTGCTGCTGGCATGTCTCTTCTGTGAGAGACTTGCTTGTATATTTGTAATGCTATCTCAGAGCCAGCTGAGTAGTGATGGTCCATCCATCTTCTTGGTGGCACAGACCTAATGTGTCGGTTCTGTGCCAGCCAAAGACAAGCCTCAGGCTAAAGTGACTAAATAGTATACCAAAGAGGTTTTTGGGGAAGACAGCAAACTATTAGAGAAATAAACGAGATTACAGTCACCAGCAAATTGTATTATAGCTGTGACAGCTATTACAAACCCCACTAACATCCAGATTAACTGTAAATACTAATTCTGAGTACTAAGTATAGTATTTGATCTTCTACAGCATCAGGGAACTGTCTACTTTACCTCGAAAAAAAATGTAATAAAGAAAACCCCACGTATAATCTCTTTCTGACCTACATTGCCAACATCAGGCTCAGGCCAGTTTATAACATCAATCAAGTTAACATTACAGTATTGCATGGTCTAAGACTGAGCGTAATAAATTACAGACTCAGTTCACCCTAGTACTTAAATTATTCCCTTAGTAATCCAGTCACATCTACACAGCTCTATATACAGTTGTAAACACACACAAAGTTTTCAGGACAGTTTCCTTCAAACAATCTTAATAGTTGGCTTTTGAAACTTTCATGTGATTAGATTAGCAGTCAGCTGTGTTACAGCAGCAGTTTCATTTGTCCAAATCTTTGCAGCTACAGGCTGCAACTGAGCTTTGTGAAGTCTAAACTCATATGATTACTTTTTTTATAACATGTATGCTAAACTCCAAAACAAAGCTAATTAAGTACTGATTTAAGTAGTTTTTATGGTAATAATAGAGTTTAGAAGAATATGAGCAATTCCTTAGAATTGTATTAGATGTTAAGTAATTATAAAGTTGAGTGAAATAACTGATCTTAAAAAACACAACAAAAAAAGAAACACACAAGATCTTTCCATTGCGATGCAGTTTTGAAGACATTCCTGAAAATGTAGACAAGGCAGTTCGAACTGTATGTGTTTGTGAATATTGATGTAGTTCAAACGAGAATGTGTCACCCTGTTGATGTTCTGTTTACTCTTCAGCTTATAGTTATACTTGTTTATAAGGGTCAGGTGTGAGTTGCCATCGTATATGACTATTTAAATCCATGGCACTTGATGCACGAATGCTGCCTTGGGCAAATACATCCTTCTATCACCCAATACACACAGACACACATGGTAAAGAAAAACATTCTACGTATTCAGAACATCAAGAATTACCTTGCAAGTAAGGCCAGTTGGCAAGAAATTTGTGCATTCACAAACTCCCGAAAATATATCTTGCCAGAAGCCAGGGGATGCTTTTGATACAGAAATGATTCTGACCAATGAAATGCAGTGACATGTGTGACGTCAACGCATCAACCAGAGGCGGAAGGATATACAGTATCAAAACAATGATGGTTTTAGCTGGCATAACCTCTATTAAAAAAAACAAAAACAAAAGGACACATTTTTGCCTTTATGGATGGGAAAGTTGTTTGCTGGTTCCACCCAACAGAATTTGGTAAGAGTTTGATCTATTAGTTTAACTTCGCTAGTTGTGAAACAAATCAAGAATCTGATACTCCACAACTGCTACTGTTGCTGTAATTGGCTAAAAGCTCAACATGGAGGCATGTGCTACTTAGTGATTTACCCAATCAACTTGGAGAATCGTACTGAATGTCCCTCACTTTTGTGAACACTTTCTCCCGGAGCCTTACCAAATTGATACTGTGTAGAATTCAAATTGAGCTACAAGCATCGATCTGGCTTATGCTGGGTAACATTAAGAACTAAAAAAGATCAGTCTTATAAATAACATAGGAAGAACCAAAGTTTAATAAAACAGATCTATTTATAATATAAAATATATATTTAACTAATCCAAACCTGTTCAACTCATCCATGATCACAATAAAATAATTTAATCCAGATATGGCCATTTTATTTATTTGTTTTTTGCTGCCAAAATATATTTTAGCTGTATAACAGAGAAATATTTTATTGTATTTAGATGACAATAAAAGTAAAATTAATTAAAAGGAAATCAAATGTGACTTTCTCGATGAGTTCTTTTTGGCTGTAGACTTATAGAAACTGACTTACAAGCCATCCATCGAATAGTTTAACAGTTAGTTTTATATTCAATTTTTATATTCTGTTGTTGGAATTTCATAGATTTATGCATGATGTGTTGCTGACAAAGGTCTCATAGCCTACTTCATGTTGTCAGACACGTTCGTTCTAAATGATTTTTTTCTTTGAAAAGGCTGGCAGTAATCAAGTATGAGTGAGCTGGTAAAGTTGAACTATGCTTTTGAAAGAGAAAAAGAAATATAGAATATTTTGGATCTACAATGCGGTTTATTTCTTTTTTCAAAAAAGGCTCAGTTGGTTTCAGTATCTCCTTCATTAATAAAACTAGAACTGTAAACAGCTTTTTGTACTAATGCTTCTACTTGCTGTTTGATTTTAAAATTGAATTGATTACCTAAAACATCCTAGAGACAAAAAAAGGAAAACTAGAGGATATCAGAAAGAGGAGAAATACTCTTTACAGCAAAGTACTAAAAGTACTGATTGCTTGATTTAAAACTAACACACCTTTATGCCACCTAAAAAAACTAATTCTTAACTTTTATTTATCAAATCCTAGGAAGTATTACTATTTACAATATTAGAAAGAATTGTGTGGCTAAATAATCTTACTGAAACATGTTATTTCACAAGCCTTTGCCAGCTTTACTGAAATGGTCATGTTTGGACAGCTAGCACTGAACTTGGCGGGTGTGCATCATGCAATTTAATCCCCATCCTTATTAAAAATGTCCTGGTTTCCACTATGTAAGGGTGTTACTTTCAATATGCGATATCGTAACTCCTTTTAGAGCTTATGTGTAATCCAGACACAGGCAACACAAAACACATAAAAGAAGAAACCTTTCCACCCACTGTCTTGAAATATATGAGAGGATTTTCCATCGTTATGTTAAGCTTAGGGTTTCATAACCTCATCCTACTGTAAGTGTAACCTGAGCCATCTTGAAAGACAACTTGTTCAGAAGCACTGCTCTTCCGCTTTTCATTGCCAAAAGTTATACTCTATTTAGAGCCAACGCTTCTCTGCTTAAGGGAAGTTGGCAACTCTAAGCACCACAGAAAGTCATTCATCATATCTCTTAGGAGCATGCACTACATCAGTCTGGCAGCAGTCATCCCAACAATAAGATACTGCCTATTCTTTTGCATTTTACACCAAATCTCACCCTTTTATATGCTCTCTGGATGGCTACATTCATAACATAGAGCAATTTTAAAATCCATGTACAGTAAAACAGTACAGTTTTTTTTTTTAATCACTGGGCTAATGTAACATGCTAAGCTTGAATGATGTTTTCATCAGCTGTCTGTGGAACATTTTCAGTCAACAGAAAAAACGGCAAAAATAGAAGTTTGTATGTATTTAGGTAGATTAAATGTTTCTGTTAGTGAACTGAGCGAATGAAATATCTTTAACAATGTTCTAATTAATTAAATGGTTCTAAAAATCAGTAGCTAGATAACTATGAATAATATACAAAAAGTAACTGTACATTTTCTATGTTAAATTTCAACATATTCTTTTTTATTACATTTCTTCCTCTGCAAGTGAGTATAAAGAAGATCAAAGGGAGTTTGTTTATCTGTTTTAAATATCCTCAGATTTAATTTTATCTAAATTTTGCCAATTCTGTATCCTTGCTCAGGTAAGGGATTCAAGTAGTATTTGCTTCCTTTATCGAATGCAGGAGTTTGTTCTGCAACAGGACGATCGCTGGCTTGAACCCCAGCTCAGTCCTTTTTCAGTTGTCCTTGGGGAAGACAATTCACCCATGTTGTTCCTATGTGCGGCAGCCTTGCTTCTGTCAGTGAACCCCAGGGCAGCTGTGGTTATAATGTAGCTTGTCACCATCAGTGTGTAAATGACTGAATGTAGTGTATTCAGGCTTTGAAGTCCTTGGACTTAATATAGTGCTAAAGAAATACAAGTCGTTTACCATTACTTGCTAATTTCAATTATCAAGGTGTTAAGAACAGAGGGAAGCTGAAAGACCAAAAAGCATTTGCTGTGAAAAAGGCATCTAGTTTAAAAAAAAGGCTTCAGTATGTTTGACATGTTCTAATGTGAAAGGACAGCCATTCTGAAGGTGATGTAATGATAATGCTTTAGGTGGTCTCGGAGGCAAAGACAGTTATTCTGAGTAAATGAGATCATGTTATAAAAGTGATGAAGATAATTATTTTGATGGAGAACCAACACAACAAATGTGAATGTCATTCAAAATGTTACCACAACAAAAATGGATAAACCTGGTCAGCATGTGCCTGAGAAATACTATTTTGTGCCATGTAACCATTTTTAAAGGGGATTTTTAAGTTTCAGTGTTTGAATTTTCGGTGATTGACTTTTCAATGTTTAAATTCTCAATGTTTGAAATTTTAAAGTTTTCATTTTGAATGTTTAAGTTTTCAATTTTTGAAATTTCATTGTTCATCTTTTTTATGTTTGTATCCTCAACGCCAAATCTTACATTCAATGTCAATCAGCCACTGATTTAGCTCCATAGATTCAGTCATTTCATTTAACTTTTTTTAAAAAGCAAAAATCCAAAACAATTGTAGCTTCAGGGTTTTGACTACGCATTTAGGTACTTTAAACAAATCTTTGGCAATGTTTGCAGATATAGTCCACCAGCCTGACATTTTTCTCTCAAAAGTGGCTAATATTTCCATTAAGATTAATAGGCTAATTGAAAGTGAAGTGTCAGCATTATTCCCTTCTAAACCTGGCTCCATGTTCTAGTCCAATTTTTGCAAAAGGTCAAAGAGGATATAAAGAACTAATCCAACAGGACTCAACCAACAAAGAAATAACACCTTGTGTCTGGTCAAATGACCCATTTTAATTGTGTTGGCACTAATCTACAGCTTAGCAAAAAGGGCTGCAGTAACATCCAACTCTCTCTGCTTCTCAGCTGCCTATTGTGTGGGTGTGTGAGAGCTGGAGGATCAGCAATATTGTTTTTGTGGGTGTAGGAAGGGTTTAGAGAGATGTCAGGGCCCCCAGGCTTGTACTAAATCTAATCCTGTATCAGGAACTGTGCAATGGCCAATCATGGATGTTTTTGAGTATCTAAATCAAAGGCAATTACACCACAACTGAGAAAACACATATTGGTATATTAAACAAAGTTAAAAAACTGCAATTGTTCTTAGCAGCGAATGACCAAATTCTACAATTATTGGTTCATCCGTGTAGCCTTAGTGATGTGTTAAATGCAAAACAGTTTTAGGCTGAAACATAAATGATAATGAAGGAATATTTGTTAAAATAAAATATCATTAATCAGGTGATCGAATACTCCTCTATCCAATTTCAATGGTCTGCAATTAGGAAAGGTTAAGATTAAAACAATAGGGTTAACCTGTGATCATTTCCACCCAGGGTGCGATTTGCCGGGGGGGATGGGGGGGATTTACCCCCCCTCTGGTTGTGATGTCCCCCCCTCTGGTCATTC
>JAUZNJ010064779.1:9635-54919 GCA_034780135.1 Jordanella pulchra
CACCCCCCCCCCCCACACACACACACACTGACATTGCTGACAAAGGTGAGTAACTGGTATTAATAAAAGCAATCAGAAGAGGTCAAAGGTAAATGGACTAGAAAAGGGCAGATTACCTCTTGTCAGATCCCTAAGTGCCAAGCGACAATCAAATTTGCACAATGTTAGATAACAATGTTATTGCATGAATATTTGAGCCCATTTACATTTTCCTCTCTGATGACAGATCTTCATGAAAAAAAAATCATACAATCTTTGGTTTTATTTTCATCAGTAGTTGTTGTAACAAAAAATATTCAAAGTAGGTCACCTGAAAGAGATACTTTGTAAAACAAGTTTAAAATGTGAAAATCAAACATCTTATCACACAGTAGTTTCAGCTTTTATTTTAAAGGAATACAGGGTAAATCAACGGCATCAAACTCTGTGATTCGTTACAAATAATATTAGATGGGCTTAATTACCAATAAAAAAGTCTAGAAGGTTCTTTTATATTAAGGAAAGATTAAAGGGAGTTTGTCTCCATTGGCTTTGGACTAATTCAGATGACATATTGTAATCTGTGTCACCAAATGAAGTTTACGCCTGTAGTTGCTGCTGGTGTTGGGACAGCATAGTCAAAAGCTTTTCCGAAAATAGCTTTACTATTCACCGGTTAGATGCCATAAGTTTCAGCCAACGCATTGAACGCAACAGTTCTGCCGACCACGAGTGGAGACATGAATAAAAATAGTGAAGAGCTCCAAAATTACAAGTCCGGTTGTTTACAAATATTCATATTCAGGAAACACCAACAGTTAGCTAACGGGCTCCAATGCCGTTAGCTGCTTTCCGTGGTTGTCGAACTTACTCCGGTTTCCTTTGGCCTGGTACCAGTTTATCCATTAACTTACCGTCAGCCCCTTTGGTTAAACGGGAGTGTTGATTCGCCGCTGCAGTTTACGGTGCGATGATTTTAGTTTAGCCGCTAGTCTTTAAACACTTCCGGATAGCCTCTTAGCCATGGAAAACACACACAACCGTGAGGTCTATTATGGCCCTAACTTCGACATAGCGGTATTTGCTTTGCTGTTGATACGTGCCTCTCTCACCGCGAATTACAGTCAAGTGGTATAAGAAAACTGAGCGGGCCTCCGATTACGGATTTTAACAAAATAAAATTTTGCCTTAGCCCAAATTCTATCATTTTCATATTGTTAAATCAACTAACTTACAAATTAGACTTAAATCATGTGATATTGTCAGCTAAAAGTCGGTAATATTAAGGCAACCGTGATTGTTGTTATGGGGTTTTATTTTGAAATCCTTGCTTCCGGTTTGAGCAACATTTCTTTAAATTGATTGGTGCAGCGCAATTATTTCTGAGAAGCGTTTGTAAAGTGGACCTAAATGTGGTTAATTTTTAAGGAATAATAATATATAAATATTTCTATAGTAAATTTATTTAGATTTCTGATAAATGATGGCAGTCTTTATTTTTACCGTTAAGCGAAATATTTTTTCTACAATAATGATTTGCATTTTCTTTATTGCATCACTACCTGGAAATGTCTCTTATTGTCTAACAACAGTCATGGAAGAAATTACTACATTGCCCTTGTTTTATTTGTTGATCATTGTATTTTCAGGCTCTATACCTTTAAAACAAAAACAAACCAAAACAAGAGTGGTCCAATATTTTTTTTCCAATGACTGCCTATGACTATCCTGTGTGTTTTACACAAGGGAGTTTTTGTGTGCAATATTGCAGAAGTTTGAAATGGTCTCAAATTGGATTTTTATGGGTGTACTAATGGTAACAATTTGATGACCCCTGTCAAGAGTAAAACAATTAAGACCCTCACTGTTCTGTTGAGTTAAAAGACATGGGTAAAACACAGCAGGCACAGTAAAACTTATGTTGTGGATCCAAAGTGTTGAAATTGGTTTGTCTACATACAACTGATAAAACAGTTGAATACACCAGGCCATTGTAGAGTAACACTGAAGCAAACAACAGACATATGTGCACTCATTATTTGCATGTTTGTGTTCATAGTCCTGTCAATTTTTACAAACCATCTGGGCCTAGTTACAGCAAACAAGCCCCACATTCTGATTCTAACACCAACTGTTTTCTTTCCAGAAGCACAGATAATTTATCTGACTTGAAAGTGAATCTCTCCACTCTCTTTATTATGTACACTTTTTCAGTTGTTTCTAAAGGTTAGATAATTAGAATAAAGATGACAAGATATTTAAGTGACTTTAACTTGGCATGCTTTTTTGGTATGAGTTAGGTTCCGACTAATTCACTACTGGTTTGATGAAATATTCATAAACAAACATCTCTCGGGCTCACAAAAGGCCCACAAATGTAAGATTTTAGGGTTTTAAGGGGATTAAAAGAAAACAGAAGTTTAAAGAAAAATGTTGTAACCAACTTACGGTTGTGCTTGGAAGTTACCATACCCTTTCATTAAAGAAAATTATAAATGCACACTAGTAATTTAAATAACATAAATCTGAAAATATAATCATAAATAGAATGTACTAAATGATAATTTAGTAAAATAAAATATTGAGTTTCAATCTTTCTTTAAAAAAAAAAAATTCTGAAAAACACTTTATTATTTTATTTTTTTTTTTGAGCTTTTTATGGCACTAGTGTCTCGTTTTTCTGACAGTAGGCTGACAGGAAAGGGGGTATGAGAGAGGGGGAGAGACATGCAGGAAAGGACCACAAGCCGGATTTGAACCTGGGTCGTCCGCATCGAGAACTAAGGCCTCCATACATGGGTCGTGCGCGCTAACCACTGCGCCACCTGCAGGCCAAAAAGCAAACTGTTTTTGTCTGTCAACAAACTGTTGACAAATTAAAGTACCATGCTCATGAATAAAAGTGTTTCCCATACATATAACCAGCTTGGACAGCCCACTGAGGTAGATTTAGACCTGCCCAGGAAGATAAAATAAAAAAATATCATGTAGCCTTTTCATACATAGACTCTTTCATTGTACACATCGCTTTACTCACCCAACATTTAACAGCAAGCTATTTTTTTTATTTTTTAATAAGTCAAAAAGAACCACCATAGACAAAACAAATTAACATAAATTTAATGAGTTTTCTGGGGAAAATGGCCCCAAAGGCACCATGTGTCCTGTGTTGTTAGATACATTTTTTGATTACATAGTCCAACCTCTACTTTTAAGTATAAAATTGCAATGCACAATTGTAACAAAGACAATAGTAAACCACCTTGAACCAAAGACATAAAGAAACTTCCCACACCATTCCAAATATGATACATTAGCTAACTCAGTTTTTATCAATACCAGCACAATCACACATTATTTTCAGTGTAACATACAGCAAACACTGAAAGTCATGACAACAGAATCAAAACAAAACTTTAACCTTAATGATGGCAGAAAATGTATGTATAAAAGATAAACCGTAAGACCCGCAAAAAGAGAAGCGTTATTTGTATCTAGGCTGTGAAGCTTGACATCTAGGGTCATAGATATATTTGAAATTTTCTCTCTTACAGTAATGTTTTCCAGTGGGCCTAACAGAACTGATGGAGTCAAAAGTTAATTCGGTCTAAAATAAAACTTCTGCCAGAATTTTAACACCTTTTTCACGATGGAAAAGTTATCAATGTTTTGAAAAAAAAAAAACCCACCCTGCCCTTTGCTATGTCTCCTCCACTCCCATAAATAACAATCAATACTCATAATCGAATAGTTCATCAAATCATCGTTTGAATTGAATTCATAATTATTTTGAATGAAAAAAAAAACCTGTCTTAAATATAAAACTGAACTTTTTAATCAGTGAATGCAGCCTCTCCACATGTTACATGGAGAAGAGTGAAGCAAATAATCCAACTTCACAGCATACAATCTCTTTTTTAAACAAAAGAAACAGTGATTAACTTCTCCCCTTTTAACCATGGTCTCTGTGTTGAGTTACATGATCACAAATATCATCAGAAATCCCCCCCCCCAAAAAAAATACTCCTATGTAACACATATTCCTTTAATATCCACTGAATCACAGTACAGAAAGAAACAATTCAATTATGCTACATAACTCAAGTCAGAAAATAAGCACTGCTCTTGTTGGCCCCCTACCCTCCCCCCCATCCCCCCTAACATGATGTTTTTTTTCAATAAGTGCATCTGAGCACACGTCTTCAAACAGCAGGAAATAACAGGGGTCTCACAAGGAAGGTAAAGCCCTGGAATCCTGTCACAATTGCAAAGATAAAAGACATCCCTAGAGTTAAATGTCAGTAACAGCTAGATTCTAATAAGACCTGATTTTTAAACGTGTGTTAAGATTTAAAAACATAAGCAGAACTACAATAACACAGCAACAGTATCAGTATCCCCCTGTTACAGATGGACTGTTAAACATTTTGTTTAAAATTTGTTTTTCATGTCATACTTTGTAAATTAGGTAACATGAAAATTAGTTATCCCCTTCCTCTGTGTGCCCAAAGACAAAAAAAAAAAAAAACTGCCCTCACAGATGTTGATCAGGTTCCGATATTTTTGTAACAAAACACACCAGTATGAACATCTTTTGTTCATTCAAAACAAGAGGTAGTAAAAAAAAAAACAAACAAATCCAAAGTGTCAGGCAATGGTAAAACCTTTGGTTAGAAAAAGGCACTTGCTGTACGAACAAACCGAAACAACTTTCCACTATTTCTTCCCATTCTCTGGTCCAAATCTCTCCACATTTTCAGGCCATATGCATTTCTGTTAACACAGGGAGCCTTTCAACCTCATAAACACATTCTTCATCCCTAAATTAAACGCTGCAATCTTCATCGAACACTAAGTGACCCACTTCATCTTGTTTAAGCACATAAAAAAACAGCTCTTTATCCATAGTTCTTCACAATTTTGTTCCATGTTGGCGTGTCTGTTGTTTTTTTTTTTTTCCTCGCTTACTTAAAGCATTAAATGTGTCCATGTTAGTCCTGTCTCGCATTTTTGAAGGTTTTTGTGGTCGTCTTTTCCTGGATGGTTGAGGTGGTTGTAGAGAGATTGCTTCACGCTAAGTCTGTTTTTTCTGGAGCCATCTATACGAGCTGTTAGTCTTTTACAAGTCTGTAGACATGATACTGGGCTCCATGTTCACTATTGGAAACCTCAAAAACAAACGCTATACAGAGCAGCGTCTCCTGGGTGTCACGGTTTGTCACCACCTGACAGGGGTTCAAAAACAAATATTAAAAACATGATAACATTTTTTCAAATAGTTTTTGTAGGGGTTATTTCAAATTAAATGTATTTTACCTGTAGGATAGTGAAGTTTTCAAGAACACTATTCATCATGTACTTTTCAGGTAAGTGTTTGAGTTTGTGGATAAAGTTGATCATGTATTCGCACATAGGAGAGCGGTGGATCCTGTAAACATATTTCCCTCCCTCCAGGCGGGCGTACTCTGTCTGCAACATACAAACGAGCGGCAAAAGAAGAAAAATGGTGCATGAACTGTATCAAACATATTTAAGGAGACAAGTTTTAAAGCACCTCCTTACCTCAACTTTCTCTACGACCTGTTTGCCGAATGAGCAGACTTTAGTTGAAACTGTAATTGTCATGTTTTCCATGCTGCTGTACTGGCTGCTTACACCGTAGAACGAACCTGGCTCATCCAGCATCCCGCTGCTGTTCAGGTCAGCCTGTAGGGGGCAGAAAAATGTCAGCTTTATGATCTGATTTAATGCAAAATAAAAGCATTCATAGAATACACTGCTAAAATAAAAAAAGCAACAAATTGTAAAATAAATAAATAAATAAATAAATATTGCCAGCAGCAAAATTACCTATTAAACTAATTACAAGAAGAAGAAATTAAAGAGTATGTTGGAAAACCCATCTAACAAAAAATACCCCAAGCAGTCCTGAAATCATCACGCTTACATGAGAAGGTGGTATCCTAAAAAAAAAACAAGAATTCAAGCTAAAGCACCTTATATAGTCTTTAGGTTCCTCAATAAGGATGAATAAAAAGGCTTAAAAAATAACAACACACACACACACACACAGACCATAGATAGTCACACATTCACATGGTGAATTCATGAATTCACAATTCTAATTGTTTTAACCGTGTTTTATTACTGCTCTGCTTGTGGATTTGAGCGTTGTTTTGTTAGTAGCTGTTGTCTAATGTTTCCTTTTTTACGTAGAGTAAAACCTATGATGACTAACTTGAATGTCATATTTCTATTTGTCTCTCTGATTTTATTTGGTGGCTAAAAGAAACTGACCTCTGCAAATCATTGAATTTTTACTCCTTGGAATAGGAAAATATTGAATACAAATAAATATTTATAGGTACTCAATTTAAACTGAAGAATAAAAGTCCAAATTAGGCGTTACAGTTACATTTATACTATAGCATCATGAGAGGTTTCAATAATGGAGCCATGGGAGCCTCCAGTTTTTAGATAAAGGCCATGAAGGCCACTGCTTTTCTTGATCTCGGAAACACAAATCGATAACAAAAGTTAATTTAGGTATGGCAGATCTAAGAACATAGATATGCTAAAAAGTCTAATGAAAGAAAAAACTCTTGTCCTCACACCATCTGTCTTGAATTATCCCCCAAACATATAAACATAAAATCACAATTCACCCATTTTTTTGATTTTTTTTTAACCATCCCTAATTTTAATTTATTATTTAGAAAAATCAAAATTGTTGTCATGTCAACAAATGTATCATTTTAACAATAAATGACATGATAAATGCCTGTCACTATTGGCAATTCCTCTAAAAGGAACCCAAAATATACTTAAGCAGTATATTTAGCGAAAAACTTACCCAGAACTTAACGAGGAAGAAAGCATTCTGAGGTCCTTTCTCGTAAAGTTCTTTGAGTCCGCCTTTTTTTTCAGGGAACTTGTCGTAGATCTGCCGGATTTCCACAGCCTCAAGCAGTGGGTCACTGTAGGAGGGATTTGTCTGTCCAATGTGGACAAACAGGTGTTTGCTGTACTGCAGTGGGAAGAGACCAAAAGTTCAAAAATGTGAGGTAAAGCAACACTAAGGAACTTTCAGTTTTGGTCGATTTAGGCTCCACCCAGTGGACAAAAGCTGTGTGGTTTTGCCAAAAGGGAGACTGCATTTCCTACGAGCAGCAGCGTGGATGCAGACCACAGCTTGATAAAACCCTGCAGCTGGATTATTTTCATTTCTGTTTCCAGTGGCTGTTTGAAAGATGAACATCCATGAGGTAGTGAATGTAACTGTGGTAAAACAATGTAATATGATGATGTTGAAAATAAGGAACGATTAACTTTGGTTTTGTACTGTATTCCTGCACCAGTTTTATAGCCTCGAAACAGATAAAAATAATGTTGTTTGATAATTTCACAGTAAAACATGTACAGATCCCAGCAGGAAGGTGTTGCAATGAGAGAGTATCAATCCTACACAATTTGCACAAATATAAAGTCTCTCAGGGAGACTAAGTCGCATCAACTTCAGTATTTACAACAAATGGGGAAAGTGACGTACAGTATGCCGCAAGCAGCTCTCGGGCAATAACAGAGGGGTCACTCAGCTAGTTATAAGTAGGCATATAATCACAAAAGTTATAAAAATATTTTATGAAGATTGAAAAGTTATTTCGTTTTGCTTTAAAAACCTTCAATAAAAACATAAAATTTTTTGGCAAAAACCACAGAAAAAGACGAATGATGTATAAACAAAATGAGCATCAGGGACCTTTTTTTTAAAATCTAAATTAAAATAAAGTCAATTTCTGTATCTACATATAACTTAAAAAAGGATTAATGATGACCGAGTCACTCCAAAGCACAGTTAGCAGTTATGTAAGTTTAAGTATCTCAAAAAAAGGGTACCATGTGAGCTGCCAAAATACTGAACTGTTCTTGTATGATTGTTACATGCTGCATGTTGGGTAGGGACGTGGCATTTCAAGCTTTAGCTTACATTGTCCATGTCTCTCGGGACCTCCATGAAGGCTGAGTACTCCAGCATTCGCAGCTTAGATGAAGCAATTGTCCGATCTTGCCACACTGGAACTGCAGTGGCTGATGGTGCAGGAGGAGGCGCCAAGTGCTCATAAGCTGGGCGGAGACACACAGGTATTGAAAAAAAACAATGTTTTTAATTCAAAAATCAAAAAAACAAAAAACTTTCTATGATTCTATGTCACACCTACATGGTATGGGCTGTTGTACAGGTCCTGGTAGGGTTGAGTATGGGGGCTGTACAAAAGGTTTAATGCTGGAAGACAATAAATTACCCAGTCAGAAAAAAGTCTCTAATCGTCAAATGTTTGTAGCAAATACTTCCAACTTTTCTTGTATCTCTTATTGTATTAAGCAGTCGATTTCTAGCAGAATAAAATAACGTGTCGCTGCACCAGCTAAGCGTTAAGTTCACCTTCAGTAATAATAGTAAATAACAGCACCAGTTGCCACACTTTTCAGAGAAATCACAGAAAACCAATTAAAGGTTTTGGTCATTTTTATAAAATAACTCATATCAGGAATTTTATTTTGTTTTCCCATTTTTCAATCAAATCTGTGACAATAAGTTGGTGAAGGTAATTTCAACAAAAGTGATACAAAAAATCCAGTTCTGGAGGATTTGGTGCTGTTTTTTGGATTAAAATCAGATCTTTTCTAAGGAGAACTTACACATGGCTGGTGCAGATGGGCCCAGGAGTCCTTCCCGGGTTGACATCTAGAATCATCCTAGTGTTGAAAAATGTTATTGGTAAAAAAAAAAATGATGATACCCACCTCACAAACCACAATTTCATCACTGATTCACTCAATTATTGTCTCTCTTTACATATTTCTTATAGCAAGTATTCCTGCTTTCTGTGTTTACTTACTCCTGAGATGGTCCTGGCTGAACTGGGATTGGAGCTGGCCAGAACTGAAGCGAGAAAGCAAAAAGGGTTTATGTTTTGAGTTCCCGCCCCATTCTTTTAACTGTGATATAACCCTTTTACATGCAGCCGTTATTTTTTTTATTACTATTATTCCACTCACTCGAGTTGGTTGGTAAGGGGCAGGAGACAGAGGAGGGAGGTGATTCTTAATCATACTCGGTGAAACAATCTGTGCAGATGACAGGGCAGCCATGTTCTGAAGGGCTTTGTCTTTGGAAGCTTGATCCTGAAAATTGACAGAGAAATAAACGAGAAATAAGCACCATGCCCTAACTGTCCCAAGAACACCTAGGCTGAATGTTTTTACATATTTTTAAAAAATAACTAATCTAGCTGTCAGTTGGAAATTTGTTAGTCTAGCAGTAACACTACGCAGGTTTGATTGAAGAGCAGCTGTCAGAATGAAACAGAGAGAAAGACAGAGAGATGAAGCAGCGCTGATCTGTTTATACAGTAGATGGTCAGTATGTTATAAAGGAAATCGGAAGAAAAATAGATTACAGTGATTAAAAGTGGATCCAAGTGATTGCAAAACCCAGGAATAAAGACAGGTAGCTCTAAATGTCCAAAGCCATCAAATCTAAATCCAAACATCCTGGAGGTGTTACTCATTTTGAAACAGTGTAAACCAAAGTATGGGATTTAATGAAGTACGTCAAAAGACTTTTAAATATACATCTGTTTTTTTTATTATTTTAATTTAAGAATGCAAAATAGTTCAATCCTGGAATCTTATGTCTGACTTTGCAAATGAAAGAAAGATACCTAAGAAGTAAGACCCTGTGTAGAGAACGACACCTAATGCAAAGCAAGCAGGCGGTTTGATTTCTGGTAGAGGGGCGTGGAGGCTACATCAGCAGGGCTTTGTTAAGGACTTTCTGCTTAAGCATTGCTTTATAAAACGAGATAGCAATGGGGTGGGACCCATAACTGCAGAGGGTCATAGCAGAGGGATAGTGCACTAGTACTGCCAAACAAAAGGGAGCAGGGAAGCATATTACACAAGGCAGATTCACTTACCAAATTCATCGCCTGAATCAAAAAAGAGAGAAACCATTAGTATTGTGCACTTCTTTATGTTTTGATGCTGTCTTCTAAGGCATATAAAACTGACAGTGCTTTTAACTCTAAGATCAGTATCAAATTACTGTGTTATGTGTAAATCCCTCCTGTTCAGCTAAACAAACCATAAGTAACAATCTGCCCATAATAACTAGCGGTGTGGTATTGTTGGAAAGCAAAATGTGTTTTTTTTTTTCCTTATTTAAAAATCTAAAGGTGAAATATACGTTTTTTTGATTATGTGCAATGTTTGACCTATCTCATTACTGACTTAATGGAGCATAGCACATGTTTCAGAGCTTTTTCAGAGCTTTGGGGGGAGTTGAAATGACACTAGTGTTTTGCACGCACGTGGGAGAAGAGGAAAAGTATAGCTGTTTGCAGCTGTGACTGCACAGGTCGTTTGTTTAGACAAATAATGTCCTCTGATGTAATAAAGTTATACAAACTGAAATGATTTTAAAAGAAAAATTTACTTTTAGAGCAAAAAGAGGAGCAACTGCAAGAGCAGTTTTCACTCGCAGGGAGCGTCACTAATGAGCCTGTAGAGGCATTTGTGGTAAATATAGAAAACTTATCTTACATGTCGAGCAACTGTAAGGACATTTATGGAAAAAAAACTTTGAAATTTATAAAAGGAAAATCTGCTTTTTAAAAGGCTTAAATCATATTGTGTTAACTTTGCCGATACTTTACAGTTAGTATGATTTTAATACTTTAATGACATAGTTGATTAAGGGTAAATACACTTATTTAAAAACCCTTTTTACCCATTTTAGATTGTTTTTGCAGTGTAGAACTTGTTGAAGTATGGTCAATAAACTCTAAAAAAACAGGTGTAGGGACAGTCTAGGAGTTAGTTTACACCTATTTTTTTCGTTCGTAAAAGGACACAAACCTCTGAGTCACATTGTTTTCTAAATAAATATTATTCAGAGTTCTACAATGAAATATTTGGCAAAATAAAATGTTTCAGAAAAGAAAACATATGTCATATTTATTGTAGCACAGAGAATTGAAATTAATTAGTTAAAACTCAAATATTATTTCATCAACTACAGCAGTTCTGACTTATTTTGTTCTATTTAGCTTTTTTTTAATTTAGAACATAAATAACCCTGTTTTGAACATTTAAAGTGAAGCATATACTGACTTTGCTATGTAAATGTTATTAAAATTTTTAGTCCAACGTTCTTTCATTTTTTCATATTTTGTACATTTCCCTGGGTGTTTTCCTATCAGATGTGTTACAAAAATAAACCTTGCCTTGCAGTGACTTTTAATTAGGATAAACTTGGTATTTACAAACTTAAACAAGTTTCAAGTATGACTGTTTTAGATGTTGCTGTCTTCTCAGGAAGAGCACTAGCTTGTGCTACGTATGTTTTCTAGTTAAATAATAAAAATCCAACAAACTTGCAAGTTAAAATTCTACGAAAATACAAGAAAGCTAATCCTGATAAGGTTAATTGTTATTACAGTCATGAACTATGCCAGAAAAAAATTTATGTTATTTTAAATAGTGTCATTAAAAAAATCTGTAATTGTAATATACTATTAATTATCTCACAGGTATTGTAAGAGCTCCATTTGTATTTATGAATGGAGAGACAGTTTTCGGTAAACCCTTCCTGTGATGTCATTCTTGTTTTGGTGTGGCATTATTTACTTAACAGGAACGCCTTGTCTTTAAAAGTGACTGCAGTAAGTCAGAGGTGGCTTCATCACTTTTATCAAAGCTCTAGTTGGTAATCCTGTTCAGAAAGCTCTAGTTGGTAATCCTGTTCAGAAACATTTTTTGTTATATTGGTCCTTCTATTCTGAGAGTAGTCAATACCTTATGTATCCACAAAAGGGAGCGAAAAAAAGAAAACACAGACCTCTTTGAGAGCTGCTAGCCCTTAAAAACTCTGACCAATCCCTGCCATTTGGTCCAAGTAGACATAAAAACAATCAGATGCCTTCATCTCTGTCTCATCAGGTTTGGCCATAGCCGGAATTATTCACAACACCTCTTCGCAAAAAGCATGAGGTAAGTGTTGCTAAAAATAACATGCTAAAGCTATGGTTAGAGTTACTAAACCTAACATGCTACCTTGAGACTACAATAATGATATAATTTATTTACAGGTGAATAAGACATGAGGTATTAGGTTGAAGTCCAAAGTGTATTGATAGAAATGGCTGAGTCGGCTCCCCTCTGCTATGCTGAGTTTGCTGTGAGATGCGCGTTTCAGTTTGCAGAGGAGGGTGGAGCTTTGAACAGCGGGGTCAGGAGGAGGGCTGCTTCAAATCTTGCTAGCTCTCCCAACATTACCAACCATAGCTTTAATGCGTGTCTTTATTCGCTGTGCTCGATTATCTATTTATTTATTTTTCTTTTCTTTCATATAAGAAAACTAAAATTTGGCCCTTCATACATGTAAGATAGTTTGTGTCTAAAGAATCTGATAAAAGTATCCTAGGACCCATTTGTCTTGTTGGTTATCTATGAAATGAACACAATTTTCCAAAGTTTGTTGTTTGACCAATAAAGCTCTGGTGACTTATTATTCTACCAGAAGCTTCTGGCTGCTGTGGCAGTGTTGAAACAGTGGGAAACGTTGCTTAGCTGTATTATACCAGATCTAATTTCCCTTTTTAGATTTGGTTGAGATAGATATTGTTCCCATTGTACCTATTGCTACATTTGTCAAATGTATCAGAAATTACAGCAAGACAGCTATTTTATCTTGTTTGTATCACCAATTTGTTAAATCAAATTAGCAGAGCAACCCTGACAAATAAAGCACTGAACCGGCACCACTGCCCTTCACCTTTGAGGGATCATTTGGTTGGAAATAAAATGTAAAGTAGCTGCTAGGTTGAAACATCAGCTAAGCAGAGTTACAGGACTGTGAGTGCTGCCTGGAGTATTCTGGTTTATTCAATAAGTATTAGGCCAGAGGTCCATATTTCAACAGCCATTTACTTTTTGTTATATAGTGGCTATGTTGTGGGAAGCTGTCTGACCAAAAGGTGATTCTGAAACTTTAAACTTCTTCATAATGTCTTTCCTAGAAATGGCCTCCTAAATGTGCATAGGGTATTAAAATCCTAGAGCACAAAACACTTTCTTTTAACTCTAGTAAACATTGATGAAAGTCTTTTTAGGACATATTTGAATGCGTATTTGCTATTCAGAAAAAACTCACTTTTTCCTCTGTAGAACTACTGTAGCTGATTCAATTAATTCAATTGAATAACTTGTTTTTTCCTGTCTTGTACTTAATTAAATAACTAGGAAACAAGCCTAAACCATAATTAGAGAGAATGACACTAAAAAACAGTTTGTTGTCACTCTGAGCTGAGACAGTTAAAAAAAATCATATGAATCAATAAAATATAGAAAATTAATACAGTTATCAGGCCATATTATATGTCTGTTTGGGCAGGCATAGACAGGGAACACCCTACACATAACCCTATCTAAATTTATGATAAGCTTTTTGTGGCTAATTAAGATTACTACTAAAATGTTAGTTAAACCAAGGTCATCCACATAAAGCCCAGCTTTTTTCTTCAATGAACTACAGGGGGTCCCAACCCCAACTTTCAGAATTACTATTGTGGAGGTTGAGTGATCTTTTGGGGTTTAAATTAATCAAGTGTTTGCTCCATGGAAACTAGTTTTTTAATATGTAGAAGAAATACAGGTGGATTAATTATTTCTTTGTGAATATGCAAAAATTATTTAAAAAGCATGAAAAGCCCAGAGGAATTTAAATAAGACAAAGCCAAAAAGAAATGCAAAAACTATTTTCAAAAGATTATCTTTATACTTAGTTTTACAGAATACCTTAAAAACAAAATTCAGTAGAAATTGTAGAAACTAAAGTAAAAGGAGCCGAAAACAGAAAGAAAAAGGAGTAAGAAGTGTACAGTAAGCTGCAGAGGAAAAGAGACAGAGCTGGAGCAACATGCAGCTAAGTTGACTTTATACCAGCTATGCAGTGCATGCTTATGTAAAGCAGAGACTGCAGTTGCAGACATTACAGCTTGATTTTTAGAACCCTGCTCAATGCTGTGTAAATCTCAGACTAACAGAACCCTGCGTGCATGCAAAAAGCAAGACTAAAATATTAATCAATGTTTGATTCACAGCAATCATGCATCTGCTTCTGTAACAAAAACTGGCCTTACATCAAAGCAAAGACTGACAATCAGATTCCTAAATTAGCTAGATCAGCGCAAAGCTAAGCGTGTACCAGCCCTGCTGAGGTGAAGCGCATACCTTTAGCTTTGACTGGATCTCGCGAGATTTTCTCCGGGCGAGAACCTGCAAGTGGCTAGAAACCTGCACAGAAGAATAGCCAAAAAAAGGGAAGAGGAAAGAAGACAGGGAGAGAAAGGACACAGGAAAGAAAGGGAGAAGCCGTAACCAAAGAGGAAAGAGACGCCCAGTCAGTGTTGCCGGGAGGCAGGCCGGCGGCACCTACCTTTATACCCGCCTGGTATTCACGAACTTTCTTCCGTGCTAACACCTGTATGTGACTAGACACCTACAGGGGTGTGAAACAGTTTTCAGGAAATAAATAACATGCACTCAAATACATGCATACAAAAAAACCATGCAGGTGCATACATGTAGAGAGTATACACATCTTCACAGGAATAACAAAAATGTTCAGAGGGCAGAACATTTTCTAATAAACACTGAAAGTTAATTTGAAGGATACAGCTAGTAGTTATGCCTTTTTATTAAATGATGGTGCTGATAATAACAAATAATGCAACATCAGCCTAGAAGTATTTTTGGTTGTGAAAACGTTTTTGTACTGATGGAGATATAAGCACAATCTGGTGCTTTCAAGATACAATAATCAAAAAAAATTATAACCTTAATTAACTCCTTCCGGAATTAGTAATACATCAAATAAAAAATCTAATACTCCTGGGTAGAGCTGCACAGTTTGGGTGAAAAATAATAAAAAATATTCCTTTTTCATTTTATCAGCAGGTATTTTAGTTTTTATGCTTGGAATTTGACAGACAGAAGAAAAAATATGATTTTCTTTCTGCTCCAGCATTAAAAAATGTAATTTGGACTACAGATAGGAAGCTACAGTGGCCATATGATATTTTTGGCCAATATCAGCAGGGTTTTTTTGCATCGATATCAGTCGATGCATACATACGTTTGCTGACTCATTAGCACATTCAGACTGATTTCGAAATAATCAGAATCGAGTCAGCCTAAAAACTTATTTTGCTGTTTTTGAAAGAAAAAACAAAAGGCAAAAATTAATTCAGACTTATCCATCAAAGTTTTGGACAGGACTTGATCAGATTAATTGATCTCGCTCTCTTTCTGAAGTGGGTTAAAGTTGGATAGACAATCCTAAAAAATCATGCATTTTTTAATTTTATCTATGTTAGCACTAGTTTACCTGCTTTCTTGTGCGGGTTTTTCCTGTCCTCAGCTTGATGTACCTTGCTATCAACTCATTGCGACCTTTGAAAAAAAAAAAGAAATAAAGAAAGGTTAAAGAAAGGACAACAGTTACTCAACCATTCCCCTGTATGTCCCAAACTGGACACCAGGTGGCACCATTCTCTGCTCTTTTGACTAATCTCAAAAGGAAAGCAATGTCCCAGAGTTCATCTTGAAAACAGTTGTTAAGATTAACAATCCTTCCATTGTCTCCTGTTACATGTTATCTCATTAATCAGTACAAATAGTTTGTTTCTTGTGTTTTTAGATTTTGAATTACTTATTTAACATTTACTGGTGTCACATTACGATACAACTCACTTTTAAACACTGCTTAAAAAAACCCATTTTTGATACATAACATTTAATGTTTTTTTTAAGACTACTGGGAATTCTGCAAAACACCTTGTGCTGTTCAAAGCACTCTACACCGGGTTTTACTTTAATCGGTGTGCGTGGCTTTTAGAGCAAACTCGCTCTTATCAAGTGAAAATCCTTGGTGGTGAATGAACAGAACAAAAGGTTGCATGATATTGCCTTAAAGGAAACTGAGAGCGTTGGACTCTTAAGGTTCTTCTCTGCCAGGTCACGTTTATTGGGTTTTTGTGGAAATTGGGCTGAAACGAGAGGCTGAACCACCATATCATTAGAAATAATGCTTCTAAATTTGCTGACAGAAAATTATGCTGACAAAACCGGTCAAGACGTGCCTTTTTAAACCCAAGGAGTTTAACAGCTTTCTAGATGCATAACGGCAGAAGAAATGCCTTGTATTTGGCCTCTAGAAGGCACTACTTATTGCAATTACCATAAAAGTACAGCAAACCATCTTCAGAAGGCTTAGAGCACTCATCGTACAAACCAACCAGTCAGTCCGGCAGTCGGCCAGCAAAGCAGAGCTGAGCCGTCTGCCGATACTGAGGGAGCCCCTCCCCTGCCGCCCCAGGCCAAGGATGGACACACCCGCTTCAGCGCCTCCGCATTCCTCAAATTCCTGAAAGCCTGTCACATCTGTGCTGGCCAGTCTGATTGGGCCTACAGACACAGAGCTTGGCTGAGTGTACACATACTCAAATAGAGTTCCAGCTCTGGGAGAAAAGGGGTTAGAGCTGGTGTGAATGCCATCAGGCTGGGGTGGAAGGGTGGTTCATGGGGTATAAAGGGGGAAAAATGGCAGCTGAAAATGGCAGGGGCTCATTGAGAGAGCACAAAGCCATAACTGTTTCTGCCAACAACTGCCACCTGGCAGTAAGGCTGCCTCTTTTCCCAAAACAGCACCTCGGTGTGACCCCGCAGCTAACGGACAACCGCACCTGCTGCTGACCATCGCAGCAGAGGGTGGCAGGGAAAGAAAACGCCTGTCCAACCCCCACCCAACTATCACGCTCAATCTTCTTTTTTTTTGCTGGAGAGGAAAGAGTAAACATTGCATCACTAATGTGTAAAGATTTTAACTAAAATGTCAGTTACTCTACTGTATAATGACAAACACAGCATAGAACCAGAGGCTAAAAATGCTCCAATAAAACTTGAGCTGAATTTAAAAGAACAGTTTTGAGTTCACTACAAAGACTGAATTGTAGTTTATTAAAAAAAAACAATTCAGTGTATATCACACAGAAAACTATTTATTTCATTCATTTATTGTCATTACACAACATCTGACTGATATGTTTATATTTGTTTATGTGATTTGTGATGATCAGGGCTAGATTTAGAAAATCGTGGGCCTAGATTTAGAAAATTGTGGGCCTTGGAAACTAAAACGCATACCTACAGGCATTACACCTATGCTGGTAAATTACCATAGACAGTGGCAGAATTTCTAGCAAAGTGTTTTATCAATGCAAAGTCAAAATGTAGTTACAATGCCAGATATGTATGTGGCAATAGAATGCTTTGAAATGTACAAACTAAAACGCTGGTGTGGAGCATGAGATTAACCCCCACCATCGTTTCTTCTTGTCAGCAGTAAAGCTGTGACTTCGTTATCTTAAATTACTACAACTTATGTGGAAATCCAACTAATTAAATTCCAAAAACCAATTAAGTCTTGGACTAACTTGTTTCTATGGAACATTTTAAAACCTAGTGTGAAAGAGCCAGTAAAGAAAAAAAAAAAGCAAACTTCAAAACTTGAGACACTGGCAATTATTACATGTCACCAGTTCATCGGTAGAAACGATACCCAGTGCAGGTTAAAGGAAAAGGGTAAAGACCTTTATAAAGCTAATTAGGTTTCAAATTTTGGTAACAATAAAATAATCTCTACATTTAAAAAAAAGCAACCAAAATTTTAGTAAGTAAACTGAAGCAACTACAAGTAAACTACAGCAACTCCTTCCAGTACCCAGCAGAACTGGTTGTATCGGATGGCAGTTTTTATTTTTCTAGACAGATTGCTTCCTTAAGCTTTATTACCAGAAATGATGCAGAGCACTGTGGGTCTGCAGCTGCAGCAGCTGACATCTGCTCCAACTTGAGTCCGTGGTCTGTGGGGTGGGGATGATGGGGTATAAAGGGAGTCAATGAATATGTGTGGGTCAGAAAGCCAAAGGTTCTCACTTCAGGGAACCAGAACAGGTGAACTTAAACAGACACACTCTCATTCATCTGAGTTCACAACCTCACAGTCCCCAGTGTTCTCTGCAGCAGCACATCCAAACCTCTCATGATTGTTTTGTTGATTGCTCAACAGTCAGTCAGATAGCTGCAAGCTGCCATTCTTAACTCTACTGGTGAGACACACCCATCCTTCGTTTTTTTTTTTTTTATGTGACCACTGGAATTTTCCACTTTCACGCTAGGATAGCAAGTGAAAAGGTAATCTTTATTCAGTCATCATCTACTGCTCCGTCTGAATCCTTTTCCTCCCTCCCCCTCTACATAACATTGAGGTAATCCTAAATTGTTAACATACTGCTCAGCCATGACTGAAAACATTCCTAACATCTCAGCAAGGGAGCTGACAGGGAAGCACCAGGCCTGCTCAGTCATCAAACAGCCTGCTTGGACCATGCGCCTACGTCTGAAAACTTCAGTTCTCCAATACCCATGCGCATGCATGCAGCGAACCTGCTGGTAATTCGGACCTTCAAGGTCAGAACAGACACAAACTATCCACTGGCACTTTTTGCCATTTTCCTACCCAGAGTGCTTTGCAATAGTAACAGCTCCAGGGGTGTGGAAGGAAAGAGGCGTGTGGTACACCTGTTGAGATCAGAAAAACGCAGGTGAACAGTGTGTCAGCACAGCCCCAAGGCAAAACAAGAAGGGTTACATTTTTTTCTTCCAAATGCTTCCTTTGAATTCAGCATTTGAATTCATTTGTCAGCTATTTATTTCAAAAAGAGCAAACCTTAAAGGAAACAAACATTCTCTAAAGGTTTTGATTTGAATATTTCGGTCAACAAATGCTGATGAAGATTTTTGTTATAGTTAGGCCCCATTCATCAACAGCAATCCCCTCGATATTTTGCTAAAATAGGAAAATAGGAGCATTATGCCAGCATATGGTATTATGATTTTCGGTCGAAACAGTCTGAAGTAATTTGATAGTTTTCCTGGTTTTGTTGCTTTGCAATCCATTTTAACATTTCAAAGACATTCTATTAGATTCAGGGCTGAAGTCTACAGTTTAATTCGTTCTTAACCTACTCGCTTTGAGATGTCATCCTCTTGTAAACCCATCTCACGCAAAGCCTTTCCAGATCATATTTTCTTTCCTATTTAGGAACACAAACCCTGTGCTCCATTTTCCATCTTATAATTGGCACATCCTATTATATTTCATTAGATTATATAAGCTGACAGATATTTAATGTAATATGCCTTGCTTTACATGAGCAGGTGTATTAATCTATATAAAGATAAACAAGAAAATCAATAAGCACACTAAAAATTAAACTACTGCTTTGACATAAAGCAGCTTTAGAAAACTTTAGATAAGATATTTGCAGCGTTTATTGTAAAACTGTGATTTAAACTGCAAGAAGATACCAATGATTCTCATCCTGGGGCTAGATTCTAAGACAGTTAATATTTTGTAAAGATCGCCTACACCAGTTTTAATACATTCTCCTCCTACGCCTTTCTCATTCCCAAGTTACAACATCATACTACAAGTAAATCACATGCTTAAACTAATGTTTAACAATTATTCTGGTTGACTTATTCAACCACTGGTGCATGCAAATAGTGTGATCATTTCTGTTAAATTCTGCAATAAACGTTTTATTGCTCAAGAATTTAATCCAAATACGTATTCCAACGCTTTGACACCAAGAAACTGACTTTTTTCGGTGTATATGACTTAAGTTAAAGAAAAAACGGCTTTATTTATTTCCTGAAACGGCTCACATTACTCTTCCTTGAACTTTCCGTCACCCCAAAGTTATCTGAATGAAAATAAATGCCAATGGTCTAGACAGCCTTGTGGAACACAGATTATACTTGTATAAAACTGTCCACTCGCTAATGGAAATTTGCTAAGGTTTCCCACCAAACATCAAAAAGAAAAGAATCCTGGCTGAAAAAAGTGGAATTCCTGATCGTAGTGATGACTTGTCTGCTTTTGGAGGCCACTGGGAGTCCGAGACTGCAAGGTAGACAGTATTACATGCAGCGCAATCGTTAACATTCCCCTAACCTCACGTCAGGGCAGCTTTTAGACATCTGAGGTAATCACCTTGTGCGAGGGCTTCTTCTAGGGCATTCCTTGGCTCTGCCAGGAGAGCCTCAGATGACTTATTGTAAATGGAGAGGGTGTTTAGTGCCTTAGGGAGAAAAACAGCCTCTAAAAGGGGTCCTGACAGTTTGTTGCTATGGAGCAAAGTTTGTTGCTTAGCCTTCTTTATTACTGACAGTCTCACAGCAAACCTCGGGGGGAAAACACAGCACTGCAGAACAGGACGGCAAACTTACACGGTTAAAAAAAAAAAAACAAAAAAAATTGTTTGTTTATACTCGTATCCAGAGAAAGCAAAACGCAAACCTGACACAGACTCTGCCATACTGAAACTCTAAATACTATACGATACGAAATCCCTTTTTTATCTTATTTTACTTTGAGCTCCACTTCAAGATCAAATATGAAATTGTGTAACATGTACACCCTCTGAGAGCTTCAAATTCAGTCTGCCATTTTCATTATCAAGGAACTGGTTTATTTTACCTGGAAGCACTACATCTTAAGCTAATCATTGCCCTAAGAAAATAACAGATCCTAAAGGCTGGGAGTTTTTTCACCACATAGTGATACCTAAAGAATATTCACTTGATTTCAACCACGTAGGAAGACATGATCGCACAAGAAAAACCACTACCATCTTTACCACAGCCTCATTCACACTTTGATCACAAGATAAAGCAGGCTGTCGCAGATTTTTTGTAGATATCACTGACGCTGCATGCTTGAAATGAATTGTGAAACAAACAACATTATTTAATTTCTGATTTGTATGTTAAATAATATAGAACTTAGAGGTATGGGTAAGGCAATGAAATTTGATTGTGAAATTTAAGCATGTTCACAGGCTTCAATAAGTTTGTGCAGTTTAGTCAGAAGTAAATAATTTGGATGGTAATGAAGTCACACAAATAGAAAAGTTTGCACCCGTTGTTTAGTTTTTTAATGTTTTTATACACAAATTTTGGTGTTGTGTGTTTGTGCATTTATTACAGCATTTTGTGTTTTTTTTGGCCTGCATTCTTTAAGTCCCCAAATTGTGCTTGGTTCTCTGATTGAACTTTCACCAATTTTACATAAATCCACACTTTTGTAGAAACATTTAAGCTCATCCTTTCATGCTCAGAAGATACTGTTTAGAAATGTCTCCTAATTAAATCTAAGATATTTTAAATTTGCTTGGAGCCTTTTACAAGGCTTAACATATATACTATTTGCAACCAGTGATGCTTTCTATTTTTAATCAATAAGACTGTATTTAACTTGAATCTGCTCATTTTAGTGCAATGATCCTTTACTTTGATGCTTGTGCACAGGATCACTTTATCACAAAAGTAAACTTTTCATCTTAATTGTTATAAATCCCCTGCTTAAAAAATCCAAAATATATAATCTACTATGAGTTAAATGAAGCAAGATTAGGCTAAATGTTGGTCAGAAAATACCTCTGACATATCAGAGTGATTCTAACTGATTCTTTTTGATAAATTATTTTGGCCACTGTTATAATTGTCTGCACTCTGTACCTGAAGTTAAGAAAAAAATGGGGCAAAGTAAAATAATGACACTGACTGAGTGTATTTAGATATGTCCTTGTCCTTCAGTATCCAAATCTGTCTGACAAATGACAGGATGAGATTCCATCTTGGGTGATTCACACCAAAAGAATCCAATCTGACGTCAAAAGCGCCAAAAGGCCTCACGACAACAGGCAATTATAGGAACAAAACATCTAAAAGGTTAGTTACCGATATTCATTTTTTTAGGCACCTGCTGAATCCCAAATATTTGTTAAGAGTTTTTAAAGCTGATTCATAATGGTTGCAAAAAATAAAAAACCTAACAAAACCTAAAGGTGGCTGTCAATCCCCTGAAACAACGGATTAGGCAGAAAATAAATAATGTTTAAAAACTCAAAAAGAGAACCTAAATAACTAAAGACAACTGTGATTAATTTGCTACACCTGGATGCTAGTTGTTTTGCTGGAACACTTGCCAGTAACTCCATCTGGAGGTTTTAGGTGCATCAAGGGCTCAACACCTGCAATTTTATGAACATGCAGCAGGAAACAACACAACCACATGGATGTTTAAAAACTTCAACAGCAGGGCAAGCTGATGTAGTCTTTTGTTCGAAGGTCTTACCTCATGCTGTGCTAATTATCTTTAATCTAACCATGCGATCCGGGATCAAATACAACCGTTTTAACTAGTCACCCACAGGCGATGGTTTCCTAGCACTACAAGTTCAGAGTAAAAGAAAAACAGAATACTGCTGTTTGATAAAAAGATACAGGTTTGAAGAGAAGAAAAGACTTTAGGTACAGAAACTAGGCCGTAAATAAAGACATTTTGCAGGAACAGACTGGTTTAAATCAGGCAGGAAGATGAGCTGAGCTTCTCTCAGGACAGCAATAACCACCTTTAAAAGTGCTAGTGTGACTGGAAGAACCTGCCCGTGGGTCACAGCTCAACAGGTACAGACCTGTTAAACAGAGCTACGAGTGGAAAGAAAACACTCATCCCTGAGTTTAAGTTGTGAAATAACAGCAAAGGAGGGTGAAAAGTAATCCTGTTACTTCCATTCATAAGAGGAAATAAAAAACGGTCTGTTTTTAGAGTCAAATCACTTCATGCCTATTGTTTCTCATTAATAAGCACTCCTGTAGTTTTATATCCTTGTTCTTGTTGTTCTTGTGCTGCTCTGGCCATATACTCACCATACATTTTTCCCTCATCTGACAGGATAATTTTCCTTCTGCCACAGGGAGGGTAGATTGCGAGGGCCTCCTGAAAACTTTGCTCAATATCTGGGCTCCAAACGCCCTCTGCGTCTCCGTCCATGGTCTTGTCCTCATTTTCCCCGTCCAGCCCATCTTCTGGGCTACCGTTCGCACTCCACTCGTTGGACGCAATGGTGGCGGCTCCCCCTGGGCCCGACCCTGAGCCCCAAGATCAAAGGATCAGCAGGGAAATCTGTAGACAAAGCAGGTCCAAGGTTTTTACATTTAGCTTTTTATGTCAGCAGTGAGATTATTTTACTGAAATATTGTTATAACACACAACTCCCATCATCAGCTAAATGTAGCTTTCCTTTTAGACTCAAGGTGTGAGCAGGTTAATCTAAATTTAAACTGTACTGATTGTCCCAAATAAAAAGCACTGTAAAGTTTAGGAGTTTGTAAGGCTGACCATGAAGCATCAAATAAATATCCGTTGTCTGGATATTTTTTAGGATACAACAGGAAATTCATTTTGTTTGATAGAGCTTTTAGGAGGACAGCAGGCTATTGACACTAATCTCTTCCAACCACTTCTTGTGGTCTTTTTTAATTACTTTTTTCACTCATGGGTTCAGACTTGCATTAACAACATATGTAAAAGAAATTAAATTTAAAAGAATAGATACTGAAATAGATTTTTGCAGAGTTCCCTCCTGGATGAGCATGTAGCAGCAGTAGACAATCTCTGACACAGTGTAGTTGACTTTACAGCAATCCCTCATATTGCTAGATCTGCTCAGAGTATGTGGAAATATTTCTGGTAAACATTTTAGAAAATTCGTATGAACCATGTGTTTGGAAAATTATGAGTGGCCATAAACCAATAAAGAGATCTAAGCCAAACTGTCAGGACAGCTAATTAAAGAAGGAATGCGATCAAGAATAATTCATTGCAATGGCAATTAGCAAAGTTTTCAACATCTCAGCCTCTCTTCTGTGGGTGATATCATGCCAGACCATACAGAAGAGCTATATAAAGAGATTACTTCTGCTCTTCAACAGCCCGTTGACTAAAGCTGTTATTTAGCAAAAGTCAGATGTTATTTTTGTCAAAATACCTTGCTGTGTTTGACCTCTCTGCCCCAATGTGGTAGGGCATTTTAAACAATGACCCTTCCAACAAACTGTAACAAAAGAACAAAAATGACCTCCAGCTGAATGTTGGAGACAGCAGAAGATGATAACTAGCTATATTGTTCGTTATCTACAAAATCATAACATGGCTTTGCTTAAAGCAACACTAAATTATTACATCAAGATCTACTAGTGTTGTTTTGACTAATGAGAGGACCGAAGCCACATAGAAGATAAGTTCAACTAATACATGATTAAAACTTTCCTGTAAACTGTGTTTTGGATAATTACAACCTATCGTTTTCTCTATAAGACACCAAACCAGTTAGGCGACTGAGTGGAAGTATGGAAACTTTTGCTATTTAAGCTTGACGAACAAGTTCTTAGATGAACACACTGATCTGGGATAACCAAGTTAGAAGTTTGTACTTATTGTGATTATGGTTCTAAGCAACGAGTCTCATAGGTGATTATTTGTTAAATGCTTTATAAGTAAATGAGTTACTAGTCTGTTTCTAGCTCTTTTTATACTGCTTCACCCTCAGAAATGCTTTCAATCTATGAAAATGGAAAGGAGAGAAAAGCTTTGAGAATTCATAAGAACAAGGTTAACACTTTATTTTCACAGTCTTGTTATGATTACAACACTTTAATCTATACTACTTCTCATAAATGTTCAAATGAATTCAAGATATTTCATAAAACAAAGTTTAAAGACCCCAATAATCAGCATTGGTCTCTGAGAATGCTTGTGGTTTGGGAACTGTTTCCCCATGTGGTCAGATTATAGCTGACTGGAGGAAAAGATCTTAAGTATTTTTCAAGCTGTCTTTTCAGGGTTGTATTGTTTCTGTAGGAAAAGCCAATGAGGTAATGATCTTTTCAGGATGTTTCCCTTTCTGTTTTAACATTTCAACAGACAAGGACAAATGTCTAGTAGAATGAATAAATACAGGGAGCACATATGGGAATGAAAACATATTAACCAAATGGACGATCTGAGTTTAAAGAAAAGATTAAGACAGCCATAATGAATTCAAAGTATTTTCTATGGTTTTATTATAAACTGTGAGGTTGCGAGGCAATAAGTAGGGTTGGAATAATTATAGGACAGAAAGCTTTTATCTTTTTAAATCGGCAATGAAGCTTGACTTCAGTGATGAAACATTATTTCTGAACAAAAAATGTAAAGATAATTATATTGGAGACCTAAAATATATAACATAAACTAATCATTTATTTAGTCCAATAAGTTTGTTTTAAGATAAAATATGACAAATAGTAAACAAATTTAAAAATTGCAGGTTTACAGTATGAACACGGAAAGTACGAAAAGTTAGAGTTACTCTTACGTTTCATCATTTTCTTTTTAGGGTTGTTTGCAATCGTTTGATCTTCTTCAACCAAAGCCTCGGTGCTTCATAAAAATGATTGGTGCTTTTAACTGCAAATTTGGTTTATTTACCAAGATACGTTTTATTATCAGAACTACAGGGTCTTATGTTAGAATACAAAACAAGAATATAAACAGTTTTACTTAACTATGCCTAGACAACCAATGTTTTCACACAAGTCCAATCTAATTCCACAAATACCTTGTACTGAAATACCTCATCAGTGCATTTACAATAAATACAAAGTGTGAAGAACCAAATTAATAGCATGTAATGCATCATTGTCGACAGATTGAAATCTAATTTGAGAAGAAGAGGTTTAGTGTCATCTTAATTCCCTTTATATCTGTGTTTGTAGATGATTTTGGGCAAAAAAAAAAATCAAAAAAACAAAAAAATCTTTAGCATATAATGTGAGATTAACTGAAGTTGTTGAAAGAAAATGGACACAAGTTAACTGAGATGGTACCCTTATGACAGAGCCTCTGCAACACGATCACTCAAAGCTGATACTGAGCTCTCATCAGCAGCTCAAATGATCCACTGCAGACCACACAAATCACAAGGCTGGATCCCACCGATCTACACACAACAATAGTCCATGGGTTCGACACTGTTTTAACAACCTAATTTATTTGAAAAGAAAAAACAAGAAATAGTAAAGTACTACTTAAGCGTGAGCATTTAATGATCTGCTTGCCATTGGCCTATATTCACAAAGTTAGCTTGTGATTTAATAGGCTTTTGTAATCAACATTTCTGTATAAAATGAAGAAAACAGCAACAAAGATGAATAAGAATGGAAAGATTTGGTAAAGAAATGATTTACTAATCAGTAAGTATTTAAGCTAGGCTTCAAATGGGAGTCAGGAAATTGTGCTCAAATCTCTACTATTAAACCCTATTACACCTCATAATCCCAAAGGACAGACTTAAAAGAAAAGCACAAACCTTCATTGATGTCATTCTAAAAGTAATCCTAAAATTTAGAGCATAGCATCTGTTAAAAGTATAAAACAATTTCACAGTCTGGTGTGAAACTATTTCTAAATAGATAACATACATCAATAACGAAACTGCAGGTGTGTGATAAAGTAACCAGTTAGGTAGCAAAAGACTGGTGACAGGGAGTGGGAGGTGGAATAGGCTGCACTATTGTTTATGTCCAGATATAGCAGAGAACACCAGAAACTTCTTCTACACTGCGAGCTGTGAAAAGCAGCAAGTAGTGCTCGGCACAACGGTCAATCTGACGACCTCAGCTGGGCTTGGAGAGCTCACACGAGCAAGTTTAAAAGAGGTCCTGCAAAAGAGAGGCTCTTCAACGTGAGAGGGGCATGAATTCCAGACATGTCCTTATTAAGAAAGGCCTGCAAGAGCTCGCTGTTTCTCCTCCTGCCTCCCTTGTGTCAACTCAACGCCCTCCTCCCCTCCCTCTATTGCCTCTCTGCCCCCCATCCCCCAAACTCAGAATGTCTCTACCCAAATAAGGGCAGGAGACCAGGGGATGTGTATATGGGAGGAGTGGGTTGGTTGACTGGCTATAGAGCTGGAGAGGGAGAAAAAGGGGTGTCCATGTGGGAAGAGAGGTGAGGGGTGTTGGAAAGGGAAAGGGGTGGGGGGCAGATTGTTGTCCAATTTAGGCGTCCACTTTGGGGTTTGGAAAACAGTGGGATTGTTCCAGCTGGAATGCAACATCAGCACTGAATCCCTCCTGCTTTATGACGCTCAGAACTCAAACTAAAAGGGAGGGCTACGTCTGTTAAGCTATTTTTCAGTTTGTCCTCTGTGGTTGTCACAGAGTTGAATTCAGGATAGATTTTTTTTAATAAAAGTTAAAGTCTGTCTTAGAATTGCAAAAGCAAACAAACAAAAAGGCTGTTTTAAAGTTGATAGGATTTTCTGTTTTTGTTTCTATAGAAGGATATATTGTGTAAATAGCAATAATAAAGTAGATCTATGGTTAACTTAGGTATAAAACTATACAACCCTATAATGATCAAAACAATGTACTTAAAGAGTATTATATTTTCTCAGCCCCAACATGTCTTAAAACCCTATATTCTTAGTTTAAGCCTTGCAAAGTCGACTATTGTCTGGAGCTATTTTTCCAACCCAGAAGAAAGACACTTGCCTCAACTACGTAGTTGCCTCTTCCAATGTTGGTGCCACCCGCTTCCTGATGTTAGCCTAATGTTGTTGCAGCTTGGTATCATGCTACTTCTGGTGAATGTTTTTTTTTTTTTGAGCTTTTTACGGCACTAGTGGCTCGTTTTTCTGACAGTAGGCTGACAGGAAAGGGGGGTATGAGAGAGGGGGAGAGACATGCGGGAAAGTACCACAAGCTGGATTCGAACCTGGGTTGCCCGCGTTGAGGACTAAGGCCTCCGTACATGGGTCGTGCGCACTAACCCCTGCGCCACCTGGTGAATGTTTTTTTGACAAAGATATTAGCTAAAAAAGAACAGCTGCTTTCACAGTCTAGATTAGCTGCTAAAAAAGTCGATTTGTCTCAAATTTTGTAACCTTTTTTTAACCAGAAAGTTAGCCTAGCCGAGCCAGACTGAATTACACAGAGCGTAATTCAGTCTGGTAAACCGCCATCGACTGCAGCCAGATCTGGCCTGACCAATCACAGTAAGGGAAGTGAGTTGGATGCACCCCCCTTCAGCGCCTTTTTTAGCTTTTCTGCAAGTACAACAGCAAGATGGCGACCACAACGAAGCATTGTTTTATGATGTCCTTTCTGATTTCCTAAGATAGATTTATCTAATTTTAAAACCTCAACAACAAAGTGCTTTAGTGTAATTTCTTTTTAAAAAGGGCTTATTTGCTACTCTCAATGTTTCACAGACTACAAAACATCTGTAGTTATCTGATTGATTCTAATCTGATCACCCTGTTAGTCCCGCCTTTGACTGATAAGCTGTGTATACGTCATATCAGTTGGGCTGGCCAGTCTACCAGTAAGTCCCGTTGAGATTTAGAATCTCTTTTACAAGAGAAACCTGGCCAAGATAGCAGACCAATCACAACAAATACATATGCATAATAAACATCAAGTTACATTTCCAAAATTTAAAACCAAAACAAAGCAAACCGTGAGATTCTTACGAAAACAAGAGCATGTCTCAATCAAAACATTATTTATAACAGTTTTAAATGTGTTAATGGACATGAGGGTTTCAAACGTTAGCTGTCTCTGTAGATTATTCCACCCCCAAGGTGCTCAATAAGAAAAAGCAGTTTTTTCCAAATTCAGTTTTTCGGCACCTTTTGAGGAGTATAGTGAATAGCAAAACTAATCACACAACCCCTCACATCACCTCTCCATGATCAGAAAAGGTGGGAGTGTCGTTTAATGGGCAGGTATGGCGGGGTCAAGGTAGGTGCCACCTGGAGGGGATTGGTAATCATTGGTCTATGTAGACTGGTAATTAGGGCTGAGCACAGAGAATCAATTATTGATTGGAACAGGTTCTAACCTTTCAATTCCTCTGGAATTAATCAGATTTCTGATTCTTGATTCCAAGATTCTATGCCAAGTCCTACAACTGGAAATAGTAGCTACCTAATGTCAGCGAAGAGGAATCCACAAGACTGTGTGTGCAACGATCTATTTGTGCAGCTGCATTTGAAAGTGTGGCTTAAAGTTAATTGAATAAATAACTACTCAGCTACCTGCGACACTGGCAAAGGGATTATATTATACATAGGTGAGCCAACATAATAAACAATCCTTGATTTAGAATGATAGCATCTCCTTTCACCCACTGCACAGGTAATGCAAGGTAGGCTCCCATGGAATTTGTTTATCCTTTTAATTCGTAGCCCACCTTCTGCAGGGACAGTGGAGCATTTTTTAATTCTTTCTTTTGCCTTACTTTACGTCTTAATAGATACCCACCTCATTACCTACGTGTTCTGGATAGAGTGAAAAGCACTTTAATGTAGATCTGTCAGACGTATAAATAATCTGACCGATGACGTACTTCTTTTTATTAGGATCTTAGGGCTGGAAAACAAAGTTAAAATTTGTGTAGCTTAATGTGCTTAATCGACTGAGCTAGAAGAGGCTAACCTGTTAGCTACTGAGCACAGTAGCCACAGCACTAGCCAGCTCTGCCTTTTATACCATGGTCTTGCTGATACTTATTTCACAAAAAAGATATTTTCAGTTTTGTTATCCATGAGGTAAAACTTGATTGATTATTAGACAAACTAACACTGCAGATGCTCCAGATTCGGCACACAGATGCTGCAAGTTAATTATCATTGTTTGGGCAACCTCAGTGTTTTATGTCATCGTGGCAACCATATAGCCATACAGCAACCATTATCAGCCAATCATATAGTCTAATGTCACTGGCATGCGCAGGGCCCGAGTAGATCTGACCACCTAGGCAGATCTGTTACCTACACCTACTGAATGGTTGGACTTAAAACAATCATAAACACCAACAGTGATGGCTTTTCTTTATCAAGGACATAATTCACAAGGATTATTTAGACATCCAGGAATGAAGCAAAAATACCACTTCGGGTATATTTTTGATGAAGGGATAGGATTTTGACATATTTACAAACACAAAAAAAGTTGATTTTGCATGATATAGGCCTTCAAAAACAGCAATTGAATTAATGTTAATACATCTCCTAACTGTAATTATAAGAACTTCTGTTCAAAACCCAATGTGTTAAACATTTGATGGGAGGGTTTCTTAAATTGTAAAATTGAATTACATATTGCTTGACAAAAAGAAAGACAAAAAAAAAAAATCAATAACACACCTCCTCTCCCACACTCTGGGAGCCGCGCCATGAGACTCTTGAGACCAACACACATCGGAATTCCAATGTGCAGCAGGAATGTAAATAATGCTGTAAAGCTATGCTCCTTGTACATTCACTGAAACACCACCATTCATGCAACGAAATCCCTCTTCCTATTTTCCCAGCAAGGACTGGAGTGATCACATTGCAGTCTGTTTTCAACAATCGGCTTATCTCTCCTTCAGATTTAGCTACGGACTTGCTGAAGCTGTGCAGAGTTTCCTTGCTGCTTCCTAGACTGGATTGTGTACTAATGAATTCCAGTAATTCAAATGAGTCACTCGGAGGCTGCCGGGTCACATGCAGCAAAGCTGTCAATCCAGCCAAAGTAAGGGATACAATTCCATATTACATAAACAGCAAGAAAGCCAATACAAATTAAACACAGTGTGTTTAGATGAAAATAACAACTATGAAGTACAATTTATTGAAAATGCAGAGATGACAAATATTGTCAATCTTTTTCAAATGTTCTTCATTTTCATCTTCCCACAAACACAAACACCATCTTTGACCTCTCACATTGAAAAGACAAAGTTCTATCTCATGTAAAGAAATTAACAGACGTTTATTTTAATATGGTTATTGCTCCATTGCGACTGATTTTCATGCTCTAACACATGCAACTACTCACCAATTTAATGTTTGGAGAAAATAAAACAATGTTGAGCCAGCACACATTTAACAAACAACAAGACACAATATAGAAATCAGGCAAACATCCCACCATAAGAACCATGAGAGCCAGCTGAGCCAAACGAGAGGTATGACTCACTCTGACATATTATCTGTGCAATGGGTTACTTTTAAGCTTGGGAGTTTTCTGATTTGTTTATAAGGTTAATAGAGACTTTTACAATTTGTTTTGCCTTAAAAATCTGAGCTGATAGAAAGTGCACTACATACAGGCATTACAACAATCAAATCAGTGCATTTTTATTTGAGAGAAAGATTAACAGACTACATATGTCAGACAAAAAGTTAGCAACTTTACTTAGAGAGCACATGTCAGTAGCAAGACAATTCAAAGTGCTGTACATGAAAAAGGAAAATTATATTGTAGATGCATAAAGTTAATTAAATCTTCAATTAAATGTTTGATAAGAAAACAAAAAAATGGACTGATAACTAATGTTTAGCAAGCACAGTCAAAGGCCTCTTTAAACATGTACGTTTTTAATCTCGAATTAAAGAAACTTATGGTTGCTGATTGTTATTTGGTTGCAGTTTTCTCAGTTTGCTTCAGACTAGTGGAGAATAAAAACTAAAACCTGCTTCTCAATTTTTGGTTCTGGGTATGCAGATTAGTTTATGCAGATTAGTTTCTGTCAGAAGACCTAAGAGGTCTGTGTGGTTGATCTACTGACAGCAGGTCTGTAATGTATTTTGGTGCTAAGACATTTAGTGATTTATAGACTAACAAAGTATATTCTCTAGGAGATGGGAAGCTAGGGGAACAATTTTAGCAATGAAGAGATGTGCTCCACTTTCTAGTACTATCGAGGATACAGGCAGCAAAATTCTGGATCAGCTGCAACCGTCTGATCGACTGTTTTGGGCAGACCTGTTAAGACACCATCGCAGTAATCAAATTTACTAAAGATGAACACATCAATTGTATTTTTAAGCTACTGCTGAGACATTAATCCTTTAATCCTGGAGATGTTCTTTAGGTGATTGAAGGCTGACTTTGATACTGTCTTTATGTGCCTCTGAACGTCCAGGTCTGAGTCCATCACTACACCCAGATTGGTGATTTCTAGCTGTATTAAACAAAGCTCTGTGCTTTTAGCTGAAGAAATAACATAGAAAATGAAGATGAGGGTTTTACTGGCAAATAAATATAATTTTTTTTCTTTGTATTCTGACCTTCGAGTTCCAACACAAAACAGATAAATCTCATTAGTGTAGACTTGGAAGTATTCCAGCAACTGCCTGAATAGAGACACGACAATACAAACTTAAAAAACAGCCAGTTTTTTTTGCTTTTGTTTTGTTTTAAAGCACAGATCCCATAATTGAACATAAAGATTTTAGGTGGCTAAATTAATTAAGTTCAAAGTGAACTTCATACCTTGCTACTGTTAAAATATGCATATGCTGACATTAAGCTTTGGTTCGCCAGGCCAGCTTTTTACTACAGCTGCATGAGAAATTTAGATGTATCCAAACAGCTGTGTTAAATAATAGCTGTGAATCCTCTCCATTTAAGTTTGGTTTAATGATGTGCTACCTAAAACTGTTTTATCTATAAACATTGTCCATGTTTAAAAGAATGACAGCAGTCCTCCACCGAAAAACAAGAAATCCTAACAAATGAATCATCGATTCAGGTTATGAAAAAGTACCAGACATATAAAAAGATAAAACGGAAGAAAACTAAGAAATGCGTCAAAACCTAGAAAAGTTCATGTTGCTAATCAGGTCAAATGGTTGAACAATGGAAATATTTCTGATTGCCAAAGAATTATGCAGGGTGTTAAAATTGGTATGGGGACCTTAAAAGAAGTATTACTATTGGCAATGATTACAGCTCACCACAAAAACAGCTTTATCCCATCTGCAACTAGCATCATTAACAAGGCCCAGGTCCCTGGTTAACACTTCACCTTAAAAAAATAGACCTCCACACATGAAAATACAATTTATTTTTAGTTCATACTATTGTTATTGTATTGTTTTAATTTCTGCCAGGTTTTCCTTTCTCTACAAGTTGAACCTTTTTTCTCCATTCTCTCATAATTCGAATATTCTTTTGCATTTATTTAGTCCACAATTATTTATATTTACTGTATATTTCTTTATGTGTAGTACCTAATCCTCAAAGCATTTTTTCACAAGTAAAATACAACTTTTCATCCTTTTTAGATTTCTGACTATACCCGTCAGAGTTTAAATAAAAATATTTCAACTGAGCAAAAAGTTGATGTTTTCAGCACTTATTCTACCTGTTGAACATCACTCTAATCATTTCAGTTTAAAAATGACTGAGAACAAATTTTAGATGTTATTCTAGTCATTTGAATTGAGCCTATCTACACTTTAGTTACATCATAAAGATGTTAAACAGAAACAAACTCTGTACTTGATTTATAATTTGCTTTGCTGAATGTTTCAGTGTAATTATAAAAGCTGCTTTATGATTGTTTTACCTGTAGAAAGAGATTTAGCTGCTTTTTCTAAAGAAATTCATGAAACCTATTTTTCCTTTTTACTCATTTACAAACACTATAAGAAACCTTCATCGTAATTACTGATCTGTACAGCTCCACTAGCAGGACTGCAGACCCTGAACTAGATTGTAAGCAGAGTTCTTTCAAATCTGCCTCTTATAATGTTGATCCTTCATACTTGTGCTCCTTTCATGTCTCTCCTGTCAGATTGTATATTCTTCATTCTAGCTGCTAACCGCTGCACAACACAATTTGTTCCTGTCTTTAGAAATTCAGCTTTTGTTTAGTTGCTGTAGGGCTTGTGACAGTTCTTGGCAAAAAAACAGAACACTGCTGGCAGTTAGAGCCCCCCCCTGTTTAGCTAAGACTTAAATGCACCTCTGACAAATGTCGGAGTTTACACACAGCAACAAATCTCTGCCTAAAAACTACTCCGCATGAGAACCGCACGTCCAGTCAAGGTTTAGAGGGTCTCACAGATGCAGTCAGTGCTCTTCGTCACAGCAAGACCCCTTAACACGCAGCCATGGCCGCACAAACACATTTGGAGCGGGGAAACAACAGGTCCTGGCAACAGAAGGAGCAGCTGCTCTGTAAGGTCAGATTACAGATAAAGGAAACATTTTAGGTTGCAGGCCAGAAAAGCTGCACTTACATGACCTATATTCCTTCTGACACACAGACTGAACAGTTAAAGGTTTTCAGCAAAATACACATTTGACTTTAGCACAGTTGTTCATTTAGGACATGTGCTCGAGAAAAATCACAAGCGCCCCCTTTTTTTTTTTTTTTTTTTTTTTAAAGAGAGTCATCACCCTTCCTTTTGCCTCCTGCGTCTGTATATGGCCCTAATAAATTCTCTCCAGCTCCTCCAATAACTTCCTCCTACTTCCTATCTGGCACGGCGCTCAGGAAACAATCAGAGCTGCGAGCTGGAGTGCTGGACAGCCAGCAGCTCACACGGCAAGAGGCAGAGGGAAAATCTGAGACATGCTCATCAGCACACACACATACACACAACATATGTGCCACTTGTCAAGTCAAACATTTGCAGTCTGATACCAGCTGTGAGCCCAAAGACAACAATGACCCTCATAGTAATGTGTTGCATGCAAGGATAATCGTCCAACGCTTCGGTGCAAAGAAAAAACAGGTCTAACTTTTTATAAATGTTGAAGCTAAACAAAGAGAATCATTTATGGGGAGTCCTTTTCATTTTTATTGTGTTCTAAAAATATCACCCAAAGTGAAAAAAGATCAAGTTCAAAAAGGTTAAAACAAGTGGATAAATAGGTATCATAAGTCAAACCAGGGATCCATCTTACCCCTCTATTTGTTGTATTTAAATAGTGGATGCTCCTGGCAATTTTTGTCTACAGCTCACTGTTGTGCTTTCAAACAGTTCTTCTTAAATCTAGCTGAAAATGGAGAGACTGACATAAACTGAGCCACAGCCTGAATCAGCATTCTAATCGGAAATTTTCCAAGGAACGTAGCGGAGAAGCAATTCGAGCCTGAATTGGTCATTTTGTGGTAGAGGGAGCGGTCACAGGCCATAATCTGTGAAACCTTTAAGACATGCAGCAGAATGCACCATGCCAATAACTCATCTGACTGCATAATTTGAGACATTAAGAGCAGCCACGGTTTTTATCAGTGTCATATGCAGGATAATTTTGTAAGGAAAACTGCAACCAAACTCAAAAAGCAATTCAAACTTTTTGTGCTGTTTCACAGCTGAAGCTTTGGGGATCGTCCTAAATATGACAGAAATTGTGAACACTGTGCTGCAGAAGGAGATCATCAACCCCCACCTAAAACACTCAGCACAGCAGGATTAAAGGAGTTTCACATGAGTGCCCTTGGGTCACTGGAGCTCCACAAAGACGCAACAGCCACACAGAGAAATCCTCACACTTATAAAACACCAGAATGACTCGGGGTAGGAGTCAGCCTCCTGTTATCTGTAATGAAGGCTGGGATTGCTCTAGACATTTTCTAATGTGCCTTACTTCTTTTGACCACCTTTTTATAGGGAACATCAGTCCAAGCAGTTGGTCTCCAGAGAAAGAACAACTAAAACATTTAACAAGTTGTGGACAGCTGACACAAAGAGCACACTGTTCTAGGCCACTCCCCGGCTCCTCCCCTGAGTGGTCTGAACAAGAGGCCAGAAAGCTTATCTGTGAAAACCTGGTGGTTTGGAAGCTATATAAACATCTGCAATGCATGAATGTTAATACAGCCCTGATAAATTTCATTTAAGGGGAATTTTGAGAGAAGAATCTGGTTTATGTCACAAAATATGAAGCTTTTTGCTTAGAATCATTTCACTTTCTTTATTAAAGTGAGCTAATTAAACAGCTAATGTCACATTGTGCTATTAATCAACTATGATATTCTAAATTGCCACTAAGAGCTGAAGTCTCTCCTCCTGTTTCTTCATTGTACAAACAGAAGTGTGGTTATATGTTCATTTCTGTCCCACCATAGAGGTTAGTATCTACTATTTGGATAAGTCCTTCAGGGAATGGTGCTAAAAGGCGGCCGATCCCTGCACAAATGGGCACTAGCTCATTAGCTTGTCTTCTGTGAGTTTAGCAAAAGCAAGTGAAACTGCTACTGACTTGTCAACAAAGCTGCATCCAAAGCAAATGTAGCGCAGAGCAGGAAGAATATGTGTCTGAATGTGGGAATAACCCAAAGACCATGACTTATTAGCAAAACAATTTATTCACAGTTTGTAATTATGTATGAAATCAGGATTTTCCTTTTTTTTGCCTAAATAAGAGAACACATGGTCATTAACTTGCTTTTGATAAACAACATGAAGAAACACAGTTGGGGCAGGAAAAAAATGGAAAACAGACAGACTGAAGCGATACTAACTCAAGTAATCTAATTGACCTCTGCAACCACAAAGCTGTAAAACTTTCTCCTTTGCATTTAACTCCCACAAAGCAACAGAGCAAATACATCAAATCTGCAAAGGCTGAGAAACTTTAGACTGCATGCAAGAAGAGAAAGGACCACATTGTATGTGCAGAGGCCCAACATATTCATGCTGCCTAAAAAACAAACAGAGAATCTGTCGGAGCAGCAAAAATACTTAATAGTTTCCAGATTTACTCATCAGTAGCAAATCTATTATTAAGCATCCTAAGTGGGTCTCATGTATAGAGAAGTAATTGTTTTTTGTTTACGAGGAATATTTTTATTTTCACACATTTTATTTTAACAAAAAACTTGCCACTCAAAAGAAAAAATGGAGTTTAGCATGTATACACTGTCATTGAAATAAACTAAATAGTGACAAAAAAGACTTATTGAGGGAGTATTTAAAGCATACGTCACACGGAGGGTTGAAAGGATCTTCTCCTTAGTGTTACCAACTTGACGGACTGCATTCTGCTTCCGAGTTAAACCTGTTGGCTGTCAGGGATTCAACTGTGGAGCTCTTATGACTGCACAGAGGAGGAATGCTGTCCTGTACAGTTTCTATGTTGTTCAAAAGATAAAACTCGGTCCAAATTGGTTGCTGCACTAATGTAACCTGAAACAAGAGTGAGAACTTACTGAAAGGACAGGTGTTGCCCGAAGTTGTATCTAATTATACAATTAGCCCATTGCATATCCATGTGTCTCACATCCCCACATACGAATTACGTGCTTAGTGGGGCTTTGCAGAGAATCGTGATATGGTTTAAGAGTTAATGCAAGAAAACTCAAAGAGAAAGGAAGAACCGAGCCTACCTAAATAGATAACTTGTCAGATGAAGCTTGAAGATTTAAAAATAACAGAGTTTAGTTGATAATATGACATCATAAAAAAACACCCAAACTGTAAGCACTTAACTTCATGACTTTATCACTGTCTTTTAGCAAACCTCTAATAATGCTGAAAACTGAAACTACTTTATCAAAAACTTTAATCAAAAAATCTGCTACTTACTTTGTATCTACATTTATTGAGATTAACATGATGAAAGATATTAAGATATGGTTCAAAAATGTTATAATTTTATGAAAAAGGATTAAAGAATTGATTTTTTTTTCTAGAAAAGTCTTAAAGTAAATACGTTTGAAAACACTTTGTTTTTGTTTCCTATCTTTTAAATCTGAACAGAACCGAAGGCACTCTACAGAGAGAATAAGTACCGTTGGTCAAAATTTGTGCTAAAACAAATAAAAACAGAAATAGGGCCTATATTTATTTTCCAAAAAATGTTAAATAACTCAATACCTTGAGATATAAAATAGAATTATAACTTTTAAGGTCGTTTGTTTATTTATTTTCCGAGGAGATCTTGCTGAGACTGAACTGTCCAGAACGATTAGGACCTTGACTTACCTTCTGGATGCAGAGGTCCAAACCAGTCCCAACTTATTCCTCCAAATCGTGTCGGTGTCTCCCAGGACCACTTGCTATAACTGCTGAAATCCTCACGGCTGGAAATGTTGAATTCAGCTTGGAACTGCGCGCAACAGAAAACAGAAAACATGTTTGTTCGGTTCTCCTGCGTCAAAGAGAGAAACTTTTTTCTACAATGTAATCTGTGCCAATAAGCGGACATCTGGTGTAAATATGACTGAACAGAGGCTGTCAAAGATGCCCCTGCTCTCTGGGAAAGTCAAACACAATCGTGTATCAATCTCCACATATTTCCCTTCCCTCCCAACGCAGGCAGCTCCGCGGAAAAATGTGAAAAATGACAATGATCTGAAAACTTCACCGAGTCAAGCGGCATGAAAAATCTCCCCTCTAAATGCTGACAAGAGAAACAGGCAACTTTTTAAGAGAACTTACCCTTTTTTTAATTCAGCCACTCTCCCTATTCTTCCCAGTGAAGCCACCTGCGCTTTTTAGTAACTTTGTTATAATTTGGCGCCTTGTTGTTTTCCGTAATATTTGTCAGAGGTTTGACAGTATAAGTGGAATGTTAAGTATGACTTTGGTATGAAATCAACGCACTACACTGGAAAACGAAGGGGGAGGGGAAAGAAAGACGTTTTTAAGGAGGAGCCATTGGTGCGCGTCAATCAACGGGCTCATGGGGCCGAGACTCTACAGCAGGCCACGCCCACAAATCACTGCTTCTGTCAAGAAAAGAAAAAATATAGAATTTCCTCAACAGCACATGCATCAAACTTTAAATTTGTCTATAAAACTGAAAGAGAAATAAGAAAACACCACAAAAAGGAAAAAGGGACCTAACTGATATGTGGAGTAAAACAAAGCGCCCAGGTTTTATAGTAACATTACAACATCGTTGACTACATTTTACCTATAAAGACTCAGTAATTTAAAAATAAAGCTTAAATTGTTTCAACAAATCGAAAAGGTTACACTTCATCTGATAACTCTTAAAACAAAAGGGTGCTGGAGGAGCACTGGCGAACATTTTGAATCAGCAACACATTTGAGGTACAGAAGTTTACCAGCAAATACTTGTTGATGCAGTTCCTAATAGGACAAACACAAAACAAAAACTGTTACTTTGTTTCCCTTTTAGCTTCTTGTTAACCTTAAAATATACCCTCTTTGGCCTATATATTGATTGCTGTTTGTTTTTGTTGTTTTACTACATGTTACAGATCAAAAGGAAATAATCTCATTATCCTCCACCAAAGGTCAAAGGTCAGTACTGCTTTTGATGTCAACTGTATTTTAGCCCACTCTTCTTCTGATTCAGCTACACCGAAGAGTCATTGTCATTTCAGAGCAAAATCCAGGAGAATAGCACCAGATGACACTCTACCACAACCTTGTCCATATTCCTGTTTTCTGAAATGGTATGTTAGTTACACACCAGATGTATGTATACCTGTCAAATAGTTCAGTTTTTGTCTCTCTAGACTTAGAAATCTCCTATTGGAAATTATTAGGTTATTTAACAGTAAACAGAGATTCCCTTTTGTGATCTGTTTTAGTAAGCAGCAGTTTAATGTACAAATTATTAGTTGATATTTTAAGTTCCTTTCACTCCTACCATGTGCAAAATATGCCATGTCAACGACCTGTCATAATATTACCGTTTGCTTTTAAACAGCCAGCTTGTTGGGGGTTTAAAGGCATAAATGTTAATTAACATTACAAAGTGTGATGACTCTAATCATCAGCTGTTTGCTCATCAATTTAATGCTAAAATCAAGGCACGTTTATTCGGATAGCACATTATGGTAACAAGATGATGCAAAGTGCTGTGCCTGAGAAAAAGTAACAAAATAAGAAAACACAGAGAGAGGTACATTCCAGTAGCATAAATGTAATTAAATGATCAATACACTTCAATAAGTAAAGATAATGAAAAGGAAGAAATGAAAATATAAGATAATAATAAAAATGAATAATATAATGATTTATAGTCAAATGAAAGGAAGCTGGACCCCAAACGTCGTAGTACTCTAAATAAACAAGTCTTTGATATTCATTGAAATCCTGTTAGGGTTTCAGCCCTTTTACAGTTTTTTGAGAGTTTGTTCCAGATTAGTGGTGCATTATGGGTATCCAAGTTTAGAGGTGGCTAACTAAGAATCACTTGGGTTTCCTTCTGTAGAAAACGTTAACCAATCTGCCTGTATGATTTGACTGAGTTGTCTCTGTGAAGTGACTTGAGATGACGTGTTTTGAATTGGTGGTATATAAATAAACTGAACTGAATTAAGTACTGAGAGCTGCTTTTCTATGTTTGGTTCTGGTTCTCAACCAACAACAAAGAAATGGTTATTGCTCCATTGGGTCTGATTTTTATGTCCTAATACATGCAATTACTCACCAGACTAATGTATGAAAAAAAGTAGACCTTTCACAAACATTTGACAAACAGCTGGACAGAATACACAAATCAGGGAAACATCTCAGCATATGAATGATGAGAGTTAACTGAGTCAACGCAGAGGTTTGACTCACTTGGACATTATATGTGTGCAATAGGCAACTTTTAAGGGTTGGCTTTACTGGAATTTATCCTAAATTTATTTATATAGCACATTTCAGTAGCAAGATGATTAAAAGTGCTGTCCATCAACAAAAGAAGGTACATTACAGTGGCATAAATTATTAGTAAAATGACAGATAAAGAAATGAAAATGAAATTTGAAATGAAAACTTAACTAATCATGTTTAGATAGCACAACCAAAGGCCACTTTAAACAAGTACGTTTTTTAATTTGATTTGAGGAATCTTAGGGTTTGGTCACAGTTTTCTGGGTGTATATTTCAGATTAGTGAAACATGAGAACTAAAAGCTGTTCTTGGTTCTGGGTATGCAGAGCAGTTCTGACCCAAAACATCTAAAAGAAAGTTTTTCCTCTCCACTGTCACTACATGCTTGATGTGAGAGATTGCTGTCGAGTCAATGAGTCGATGCAATCAGCTGGTTTTCCTTAGTAAGAAAACATTGAACCAATCTGACTATGTGATTTGATTGTCTCTGTAAAGTGCCTTAGGATGACATCTCATGTGAAATTGCACTATATAAATAAAGTTAATTCAGTTTAATTAGTCTTAGATTTAGACACAATAAAATAATCTGTATCTTATTCTATATAAAAATGATTATTTGAACACGTCAGTGAAGAAAAAACTGACTGTTATAGTTTAACACATTTGATCATTTTGTTCGTTAGCCAAGGTCAAACAACCTGATTTACCAGAGATTTAAATGGTGTCTCGTAGTCCAGGGATGTATTTGTGTCCTTTAAGAGACAAAAGTGTGAGGTATTGAGCTCCAAAATGAAAATTACAGCAGAATGTTTGTTATCTTTTGTTATTATTTGTTTACATGCTGTAATCTAACTTGAAGTAGATAATCTGCATTGCTGAATGAAACTTAAATTTAACCTTTTTTTAATTGATCTCTATTTTTTCCATCAAATTTATAGATGTATACATACTAACCTAGCTATGACAACGTTAGTAACCTCTATGATTTTATAGACTTATGATATATTATACAGCTTCTCATAAAGTTGTACAATTTTCTACAGTTAGACTTTTACATCTGCTGTAAACCTTTTTATTAGTAAAGATTTTAAAAGACACTGCTTCAACTGCAACATATATCCCTTTTTGATATCCAGTGTGATGGTTATGCCCCTTGTCTTTTCTGCACTTGTATCATCTTATGAGCTTTCAACTTTTAACTGAATGTCCCTCAGTAGGAATAAAAAGAACAAAAGTTTCCTTCTAGCAACAGCGCCTTCTGTTGGTCATCAATATGCCTGCAACATTTAATATGAATGTATGTTCATACATACATAATCTATTCATAAGCAATGTGTAAAGTAAGAAAAATAATGATAATTGGATACAAATCCTTACATTAATGCTTTCAGTTATTTAGCTTAAATGTCCCTATCAGACACCGACAATAGAGGGTTTGGGGTTGGAGGTGTGGGGGAACTCACCGTACAGCATCTGTTCAAGAAGAACCGTCAGCTTCAGGCTTCGTTTAATTCTGCGAGTTTGGACAACAGCCTGAGCAGGTTCAGGCAGAATACACACCTCTCACTTCTGCTCCAGGCCCTCCGTTCAAACAGGTTTTTCACCCTGACTGAGGCTCTCGACATGTCAGACCGCAGGAGAAGAAAAGCGTGGGTGTCTCTAAAAAACTTGCAACTGGAATCTGTTTTATTATCTGCCAGCTGCCTGCTCGCAAGAGATGATACAATCATAAAATATATTTTTATAACTGTTCTGGCAGACCACATAAAGTTCTCTGTATACAATTTGACCACGTTTGTCTATTATCAAGAAGGTTTAATTCCCATGCCTCATTAAAATGAGCTCATAAACAAAGGCAAAATGAAAGTAAAATACAAGATTTTTTACAAATTCTGGCAAAAAGTGTAAAAATAAGAACACCCCCCCCCCAAAAAAAACAAAAAAAAACCAAAAACAAACTACAACATCATAAATTAGACCAGCATGGGTCAAGGAAACAAAGAAGGAAACTGAATAATCACATATGAAAATATATCTACACCACTAAACAAACTTTTAAAGACACTACACTTCTTTTACTAATGCTACCTCACCTGACACCTCTTATTACAATGATATTTGTTTCAAGAATAACATTGCCAGTCATTACAAAATGTTGTTTCTTGTTTATATGTGTCATATTGACGCAATAAACTCTACAAATGAACAAGATACAGCACAGCATGACATAAAAAAACAAAACACACAAAGTCCAGCATCTTTAAATAAGATAACAACACAAATGTCTAAGAGGGCTTATAATCTGTTCTAAATGTCATTAAACTCATTAAAGTCATTCCCAGCATGATGTAATCCTGTTGTTTCATCTGAATTACCAAAAACAGAAAGCAGATTATGCCACAAAGGTTAATTTTGCTCCTGAAGAAGGAAACCTGGAAAATGATGGTAATGGAATAGCAGGTATCTGCAATTGGTGACCGCACCCCATTTTGGTCAGTTTACGTGAGTCCAGAGTCTGAAGCTGGACTGAACATGCTGCTTCTAGGTTTTAGTTGGTGCATAAAGCTGATGAAATTTCATTCACAAGCGATTTTGCCATCAAAGCTGGAGAGTGCGATAGCAAAAGCCTGCACAGCACACAATGGGTAGTTATAGTCCAGTGTGAAAATATCATCGGCTATTCTTCCAAACTGCATGACAATGTAGTCCACTAGAAAAAAGAAAAAACATGTTAGCAATGAAGTGCTGCTTTGAAAAATAAAAACAAAGAAAAGAAATCCTGCAGCCTCTTAAATATATAAAATCCTTGGGATGTTTTATTTCATTCCCCGAGTTAATGCAAATCCCTGTTTTTGAATTATTCTATTAAAAGAATTATGGAGTACCTGGTAATTTGACAAAAAGGCATAAAATAGCACAAACATTTAGGTATTATGCAAACTTGCCACATTAGGCATAAATGAGAATAAAAGCTAATTTAATCTCCTTTTTGGTATTTAAATCATTTTATAGATGCTGATGTTGCTAAACATGGCTATAGAATTGAAAATAAAATATTTTTCTGTAATGTTGGACCGCCAACAAAAGCACTTTGATATATGCTTAGCTGATCTATTTAGCGTCTTCCTTGTACTTGCATTTGTTTAGTCAGTAAACCGCTTTTTATTTCATTATACCACAAATCCACGTGATTCCAAACAAACCAGAGTGTTTGTGGAATAAGACAGATGGAAGAAAAGTACTCACAGTCCTTGTTGTGAACTATCTGGAAGTTCTTGACGGAGGCCTGTGTGACTCGGCCGTTAAAATTCAGCACATGAGAGGCAGTTTCTTCGTTCCAAACGGGCGTCTTGTTGTGAAGCTCAATCAGATTTTCCATCCTTCTATTCTGGTACCTTACCAACAAGCTGTCACATTCCTGTGGACAATTGGCAAAACATAAGTCAGTAAGCATCAACAAGGAGCAATAAGATTTTACCCACTGGCCTTGTTCTCTTCCCATAATAAACAAGAACATGAATAAAGCAACATTCATGTTCTTGCAAACATCTGGATCTTCTGTTGGCAACCAGCTTTTGTAAGGAAGAATGTTTATGCATATTTATATATTTAGTTTTTAATTCTGTGGTTCTGTTTTTGGGTGGTGGTTTTCTAAAACAAAAACAGCTGAAAATGCTTTCAAACTAAAGTTTAGAAACACATTTTACTGACTATTGAGGTGAAAAAAAAATGATTCTATTCCATAAGTATAAAGACTGAGGAACAAGTGAGAGATAATAGAAATGTACAGGATGATACTTTTATAGAAACACTGTCACTAATGGATAAAAAAGTGCGAAGATTTATCGGAATATCTTTTAATTTTATTTTACTTTCAAGAGTCAGCCTCTTTTCAGTTTCACTATCCGAACATGTGTAACATTTTTGAACATAAAGAACATTTAGATGAGATGGCAGTTGTATTTTGATGCTCTGATTATTATATTTGCTATAGCATTTGCTAATTGTTTCATTTTTATTATACATTTGGACAGTTATGGACAGGTTTAACATATTCTGACACTGTTTTATAGTCCTCTTTGGTTAGGCTGTAGGTAAGATCTAATCATGGGATTATAACTGGTTGTGAAAATACTTGTCAACTTAATGGAATCAATGAAGGAACACACAAAAGATGCAGTTAGCTGAAAGAATAACCTATGATCAGTAGTAACACATAGAAAAACATACAAATATAAAAGAAAAGTGTTTATAAACAAATATACAAAAACTCTATTAAAAATTAATTGTGTGTGTGTGTGTGTGTGTGTGTGTGTGTGTGTGTGTGTGTGTGCCTGTGTGTATGTATGCAATTTTTTGTAATTTGCAAATGCAAAACAAATGTTCATTTACTAAACGTATGTTATCTTGAATAGATGATAAGCTGAAAAAATATGAATAGATTAAAAGTTAACTAGATTAATGATAGATGTAGATAACATTGAGAATAATTCAGAAAAAGTTCATATTTAATGCAATTTGTGTAGGGGGGTGTTTTTTGTTGAAACTGTTAAGGTATTGGTTGCTAGTGTTTCTGGATGCTGCTTACGTTTCTGGGCCTGAGCGGTACTCTCTCATTGTCCTTGCTCATGCCCGGAATGATGACCGTCATCCGCCTTGGTCCCTTCATGCCTAAGACATTGGTTTCCTGAGGCAGGAAACGAGAAGATTCAAGGTATTATAATTTTCCTCTATTCAGTAATCATATCAAAATGTATTCCAAGAAAGCAGTAACAGATAAACTCTAGACAAACTCACATAGATGATGCCAGCTAACTCTTGCCGTGCATTAGACATATCCGGAAGAGCTCTTTCTGGATTTAGGGCATTGTAAAACACGGTGAATTTAGTCCCCATTAAGTTGGACCTGGGTAAAAGAAA
>JAUZNJ010064780.1:0-26955 GCA_034780135.1 Jordanella pulchra
GCACACCCCCCCCCCCCCCCCCAAGTTAGCAGGTGATGTGAGTGCATTGCTTTCTACTGAGCTTATGCACTCACACCATTACCCGCCACAGTGACAGTGAGTTAGGCATAGCATAGTTGGGGAACTCTATGTAATGTTTGTTTGTTTGGTTTTTTTCGGCCTTGTGGTGTTTCTAATGTCATCTACTCTTCTTCATCTTTACTGTAGGGTTACTATCCGAGTCGAGCCGCCATGGCCACCAGTGCTCCAAGGGTGCAGACGAGCAGTGGCCCTCGACCTGTTGCCCCTCCACATGTCTACCAGCCCGGCTCCCAGATGATGATGATCCCTCCACAGCAGCTCCAGTTCCCTGGCTCACAGAACTACTTTATCCCAACTGGACAGGTTGGTTCATCGTGTTGATTTCTAGCTGTCAGCTAAATTCTGTTTTCAGAGGTACTTTGATGGCTGTTCAGTCCACCGAAAGGAAATGAGGATATTCAATCTACATTTAGGGGGAAAAATCCGTTGACTAAAATGAAAATTTAAGATCTTTAAAAGCATCATATAAGATGAACCAAGATGTGAGGAATCATAACACGGCACTTACTAAAATCTCACATAGCCTTATCACATCATGCGCACATAAATAGAATAACCCATTGGTTTGTCATCATATTAAATGGGATTGGCCCTATTTAAACCTTATGCATAGTTTAATGTGCTACTGACTGTCGAGGTGAGAGGAGATTAAAGCATAGTCTGCGCCTTCAGAAAGAAGATTGTAGCTCCATCTGATTCTTGTGGTTTGCAAGAAGGCTTTAACTAAAACAGCAATCAGCAATTCCATTAAACAGAAACTATTTCAGAGTAGAAAAAGGGTTTAAATTCCACAGGAGTGGATTTTGGATACCTTTGCTCTCCTAAGAAAAGCAGGAAGACTGATGGAAATTTGCTGCAGAGCACAAAGCCAAAGAACAGCACTTCTGTAATAATGTTCTTCCAGATAAAGAACAAATCAACGCCATTCCAGAGCCTTACTTCCAACCACATATATTTGAAAAATTGAAGCGGTGCCCATCCGACCAGGAAAGGTTGGCTGGGCGTGGTCTCAGCTGTGTGGACAGATGGATAAACAGTAGCAAAAACATGGGGAGCCTAAAGTGATCACAGTGATCATAGTTTTGGATGTTTGGGTAGTTAGGGATGCTTTGCAGCAGCAAAACCTGGTCAGATCACATTTATTGAATCATCGTTGTCTGTTAAATTAGGGGAAAACCCATAACCTGAAATGATGTTTACACGACTGAAAGTAAGAATTGGGGCTTTTCCTGAAGTTTTTTTTTTTTTAGGTAAATGGGGTAAAAGCTTCTATTTAAAAAGTTCGTTCTACTTTCCTTGGAAATAATAAAAAAAAAAGGCACATTTCTTTTTCTTTAATAAGTAAAATTAAGTCAGCTTCTTTTACTCCATTAAGTTCTCCCTTTTCCCCTGAGATCAAATGTTCAGTAATTTCATAAAGGCTACAATTTCAATGAGATGCCTTAAGTTTTCAAAGCACCCAGAATGTCTGTTAAAAATCCATAACATACTGTTTTCACAGCCAACTAGAAACCGCCTGTGTTACACTGTATTATACTCTGTCTCAGCACAATTTTTCCTACATTTAAAACCATAAGAGGAACCGTGTAGACAATAGACATGAAAAACCATAAAACTAAATGATCAATTCCTAAAACCTTTCATAACTCGGTATTTGGTTTAAAGTCAACACAGAAAACAGTTTTTCAACAAATTGTGAGGCCATTTAAAACTAAGATCTTTCATTTGTTGGATCGGATCTCGTCAATAACTTAATCTGAGCCTCAATCCCAAACACATCTACTGTAACGGGAAGCTTTTGGTGCATGTTCTCTATTTGAAAGCGGCTGGATTACATCCCCAGAATAAGAACTGATGCTTTGCTTTGTTTTTGAATGAGACTCAAGCAGTATAAAATTATGTATCCTTTTTTTATTAAAAATAAGAGTAACAAATTTTTTGTCCCAGCTTTAAAATAATGAGAATCTAAATTAACATCATCTGAAATACAGTTTGCAGTGTTTGTAGGATATAGCTGAAATGTTCTGATTTGAATCTGATTTTTGATCCTGCAGTACCGTCCTCCCTACATGGCTCCTACCCAACAGTATTCTGTGACCAGCAGCACCAGTTACTATACTGGGACTAGCCCTGCAGAATACCCTCCTTATGGTAAGGATTTACCCTTAGATCACCAGCAGCAACCAAGCACAACCTTCTGTGAAGTACTTTAATCGACAGCGCTAAATCCCACAGAATGATCTGCGATATATAAACTAAAATCTGTACCATCTCTCAGAGTTGTGGTTTTGCTTGGTTGTCTTCAAATATTTCTAATGCATCTGTCATATTAATGCTATGTGTTCTAGTGCCAGTTGCATGTGGTCTGGCTTGATTCTGCTTTGGTCTGTTTTCTCTATCTGCAGTCACCTGACACTTTCTTGTTGGTCCCATGAAATGGTGTTGGTCTGGTTTGTTGTAGTGTATTTTCCGAAATGGTTTCAGGGGACTTCTTCTAATATAACCATTATATGGATGGTATAGGTGTGCTTGAACAATATTTTTTTGTGGTCCCACTTAGGCACTGCAGTAAACATTCTCCATTTTAACCCTATTAAAGTTTATCTACAGACATATAAGCTCCCAAAATGGCTTTTTTAATCAATTCTTAATGTTCCTAAAAGATGAAAAGAACAATCATCCAATCAGTTGGGCTAGTTTCTCTGAACCAGTCTGTTGCAGATTTGTTACCTATGGCTCCATCATTTCTGTGTGCAACACTCTGTGCAGGCTACTGTAAAACCTTCAGACTTTTCTAGAAGTAGCTGTTTATACTCCAGTGATTATTAGCTTCGAGGATATAGAAATGTTCCTATGGCCAATATAGTAGAATGAAGACTTTTGCTAATTTCATGGGACCTTCTTAACACCCTGCTACCTCTTGGTCCTCTCAATAACTCATACAGCATCTGTCTCCTGCCCTCTCTTCCCCTTTCCTCCTCCTCCTGTCCCCTCACTCCCTCTTTCCTCTCCCTTGCTGCGTTGGTTCAGAGCCCTCTCTTGCTGCGAGGGAGAGGCGGGGTGGTGGGGGGAGAGGGGGCGGGCGAGAGAATGGCCGTCTCTCTCTTCACGGTGCTCCTCTCACCTCCCAGCGCTACCCCGGTGAGTAGTGTGTGTTTGCGCGCTTGTGGCCAGCTAGCTTCAGTGGCAATAAGCTGTGGCACTTGCTGTCTCTTGTCACATCCTATATGTTTTCTTTGGGCTACAGTAATAGAAATTTTCTGTCAGTGGGCTTCAGGGTTTACATACATACAAAGAATGGGATGGAAAAGAAGTTTAGGACAGATTTTCATTCCTTGAACAAAGCGACGATATTTAGACCGTCTTTTGACTTTGTAATAAAAAAAAAAAGGGGCCCAAGTTTATAATGCATGCATAATAATATTTGCCTGTCTGAAATTCCTGCCGTTTTTTCTGTCATTTTCAACTCTAAATGTAACAAAATGTTTTGTGTGTGCTAACCGTGTGAAAATTTGTACTTAAAAACTGTAAATGTTCCTGTTTCTCCAAGCAGCAGGAGCGTACTATTCAGCTCAGCCGCAGTACTCTCCATCAGTGCAGGCGCCTCCAGTGATGATTAACCCACAGCAACAGGCTCCCCCTCCCCAGCAAGCACCCACACAGCCACAAGGCCCACTAAAGAGGGAGCGCAAACAGGTAGTGTCTCCTAACAATTGATCGGTGCTCATTCTGTTTAAAAAGGGAGAAAAGAAGGTGAATAGAGAGAACATGTATTGTTTTGTCGATGTGGAACCTTCTCCTTTCACCTGAAAATATCATGTTGTGTTGGAGCACAATAGTTCAAAGGGGACTAGAATTTTACACACTGCTTGTATTTTATGTCCTCATTGTATATTAAGGAGTAAAATTTCTAACTATTTAAAACATTTCGCTTACTTTGTCTGCCAGATAACAATACGTGACCCCAACCAAGGTGGCCGTGATATAACAAAGGAGATAATGTCAGGTGGAAGATCTGCCTCGGCGACTACTCCACCACAGGTGAGGCTATGATTTAGAAAGGGAAATGCCTTTAAATAATAAAATGTACCCTCTGCATCAGTTAAACAATTTACAATAATGCTCATTGGGATAACTAATCTAAAATGGATCGTGGTTTGCATCTCTTCCTGGATCAATAATCAGCTATAAATGCATAATCCGTTCGGTTATCAGTACTAATAAATTCTACTAAATCTATTAAAGTTTCCTTTTTACTAAGATTTCATCACCTGAAAAATGAGTGAATTTCCTTTTTTGTAAATCTTTATTTCTCAATTATTTTAATGTGCTTAAATCGAAAACGACTACGAGATTATTTTTTTTACAGCAAATAATAGAGGATACTCTAAATTGAAACAGTATCTTCTGTTATTTTTAATCCAAGTGTACTCAGTTTTTAAACATCATTTACAGTTTTTATGCATTTGTCCCTTGTTGGAGACCTAAAGAAGCCGTATTCTGCTTATAGCTTTCCTAGTTGCTGCACTCAAAATTTGAAATGGGTATTTTATTTTGTAGGTACCATTTCAGATGGGACGCCAAAGTTTAAAGGTTTTAGTCTGAATTGTGTGCTCTTTACAAAAGTAGGAATTTCCAATTCAAAAACAAAAGATCAAAGTAATCTCAGCTTTTCCTCCTTTACAGCCTCCATTGAAATCCTAACTAAACACATAATTGTTCAATTTGATGTCCTGAGCATCAGAAAATAATCTGAGCTAGGTCTAATATACCTCAGTGGAAACATGACTTTATGTGGGAGATTTGATTGTTTTAAATTCTATTTGATTAAAAGAAAAGCATATAGTTTTTAGTTTTTCCTTCCAAGCAGCGTCTGCCATTTTGTTTCTGTCAGCAGTAATAATAATTTGGGGCACAACTTTAATATCAAAGATCATTTTAATGAAAACGGATTCTTGGGACGTCTCCAAATGCAATTCTTCCTCCACATGACCCTGAGCAAAAACTTTTACAATTTAAAGCCCACCTGTAGCTGAGCTCTTCATGCCACAATAGAAATGGAACATGTTTAAACTGTAATTCTTTGAACAAAATGTTGGACTGCCTTTTCTTAGAAATTAGGCTATTTTTAGAAGCAAAATCTTTACTTTCATATGAAAACAAATATCTGTTTGCATAACCAATAAATCAAAAGATGGCTATATCAGTTGGGTCTAACCCATTTTTCATTGCTAACTGTAATGTGTGCTCTACTAAGCCCATAGAATAAGATATGAGAGACCAAACTTTAGAGTTATCCAGATGTGAGTCGACTCAACTTAAGTTAATTTTTTTTGGTGGGCGCCCTGCGTAATACTGCTTCATGCAAGGCCATAGAGCCTCTATGGGAAAAGCAAACATCAGTTTTCACAGTAAAATCTGGACCTTTCATTGGACACTGCTGTTTTGTTTTTTTTTTTTCCTTTTGCTACATTTTTCAAAAAAAATTCTGTTTCTCTTTTTTCAGGCATCTGTGACCGAACCAAGTACTGCTCAGACCAATGGTGAAGTTGTACAGCCTGTTGCTACAGTGACGAGAAGAGGTGAGAATTTATACCCAACTTGGATTTGGAGACAGATGAGTGAGGTCTGTGTTTGTTTTATGTCATTTTTCTTCTGCTTGTTTCACTCTCACCAGATGAACACGTGGAGTCTTCTGCTTCCATTGAAACTCCTCCACCTTCTGCTCCAGTAAACACAGAGCCTGTGTTTGAGGCCAAACAGGAAGTAAACAGACAGCTTACTCCTCCGGTTGAATTAGATACTGTGTCTGTGGCCGCTACAGCTGCTACTGAGAGACTTTCTCCGTCTATAAAGGAGCGTCAGTCTCCGCCTGCCCTCCCATCAGAAGAAGCTACCAGTAGTGTTGCTGAGGCAGAAAATGCAGTTAGCACTGATGCAGGTGACACAGTCGACGCTCCGGTCAAACCCTCTGCCTCACTGGTAGCACAAGAGATGCCTGTGAAGGCAGAGGAGCAACAGGCTGCTCCATCTGAAAAGGAAACGGAGCAAGAAGAAACCCAACCAGAAGTTAAACTGGAAAAAGAGGGCCGGGCGCCCACCCCCAACTTGGAGCTGCCTGTTGAAGTTGCAGCTGCTCCCGTGGAGACTGTGAAGGAGGACACTCCTTCAGAATCATCAAGCGATGTCTCCCAGCCTCCCACTTTACCAGAACCTGCTACTCCTGAGACAGAGAGTCTGGTCCAGAGCTCTGAACCAGAACCCACACCAGTTGAAATAGCAGAGCCTCCTCTCCTCAACGGCCTCCCCCAGGAGTCTGGAGAACTCTCTGAAGATGTCCCAGTTATTGACACTACACCCCAGGACAAACCAGACCCTTCTCAATCTCAGGAATTCACACCTGTGGCTAAAACAGCAACACCAGCACAGGAGGAGGAGGAAACGAGGGAGGAAGAGCCGCAGCAGCAGAAGAAACCTGAAGATGCCCCTCTGCTTTCTGCCAGCTGCCCAGAGGAAACTACTATGCAAGGTAGGGTATCACTCATATCTCATCTTTATGGTTGGTGTTAACATAGAGATTAAATGTGTCCACCTGCTTAAACAAGTAACTTAACTGCTTCCTCATTTACAAGTCCGAATACATTTGCTATCATAGTTGAAAGAACAGCTTGTTAGCTCTAACAACAAGGTGGAATGTCATTTAGTCGTTTGGTTGTATATTAGTGCCGGCTTGTTTAGATCTCACACAGAGCAAAAGATTTTGGGTAATTATTCAGTACATAGGGATGCTAATTTCATTATTGTACACACTATTGGAGGTGATGGTTATGCAGCCTGTAGGAAGCCACTAACAGCTTCAAAAAGAACAAGAAAAACATGTAGAAAACAACAGTGAGTATTGTGAACACTTTGTTTCAGTTGACCATGAGACGGAGCCGCTTGTTTCCAGAACTTTCCCCACAATGAGGGAATGTTCTTTAGAATTAATTGAGTGGCGCTGATCCTTTTCTTTAGCTGAACATTTTAGATTAAAGAAAATCCCAGTGCCGGATTTAAAAGGTCGTCAAGTCTAAAAATAAAACAAAGTGTTGGTGCTTTGAACATCTAGGAAACCTCGATCATAACAGGACACAAGTTCAGGTGGTACATGACTGGGGGGGACAACAGAACTTAAGATTATTTTTATGTATCCAAGTACTGAACTTCTTGTATACATGTAGCTATATCTTCCTTCATATTATCTACGGTGTCTTCTATATCATATCTCAGTCCATATATCATCAGCACTTTTTGTCAAATGCTGCCTTTAAAACAAGGACAGACTCATTAGTCTGAGGTTTCTCTGGAACCATTTGGAATAAAAATGCTTCTGTTGAGCAAATGTGAATTAAAACAAACTTCAGATAGAGCATCTCCTTTTACCACTTGCTATAGCATCTCTGAATTGTGTTCTTAGACTGCTGAAGTTGGCTTTGTTTGAAGAGGACATTTTTAAATATTGTGGCCCTGATTTACAATGAAATGGCATAGTGACTTAGAACATCTGTTCTTTCCTCCAGGCTGTATTGGACCTTTTATTTTCTAATAAGAAGGAAGATGGCTGTGCTGGTTTAGTCTTTTATTCCTGAATTAGATCCTCTATGTGGGACAGATTTAGAGAAACTGGTTAATGCATTAAGTATTGAGGGGAATGACCCAATTTTAAAAAAGCTATTTATTTTTTTTTTTTTTTTTTTTTTTATGTTGACATTAGTAACATATCCTCTGTCATCAGCAGCTACGTCTGTGCCAAAGAAGAAGAAGAACATGAAAGAGCTCAACAAAAAAGCCACTGGGGACATCCTGGATGCCTTCAAAGAGGTGAGCTGCTGTATAACTGGTTTGAGAGCAGGTCGGCTTTTATAGTGATCATTATTGTAATCGGGCTTAAACATGTTAGCAGGAGCCGGATGCCAAGCCTGTTCCTGAACCATCAGTGGTTCAGGTCAGCCCTCCAGCTCCAGCTGAACCTCCTGCTGAAGCTGTAGAAGAGACCTGGGAGGAAAAAGAGGACAAGCAGAACGCAGAACCAGACAAACCTAAAGCAACACTTGAGCCAGCTGAGGAGAAATACCAGTTCAAAGAAAGTTAGTTATGTTTTTAAGCACTTCATGGGACTTTCTAAAGAAATGGTTTTGATCATGTTGAAACACTTTGATCATATTTGTTGAAACTGTCATCCTTTTATAGGAAGTAGTTGTTCAAAGTTCATCTGAAATATTTTCTCGCAATGTCTGAGTGTTGAAACTTATTTCAGTTGTTTGACCGCCCCAGACAAGTTCATACACATAAGAGAACTGAACCAGCATCAAACTGAACTAAAAATACTTTTTTTGCCATTGCTGAAAAACATATTATAGCTCATAATGAACAACTTCCATTTTTTTTTTTTCTATTGTTCTAAGACGTGTCCTCCTAAAGACTTCAAGCATTAAAACATGGAGCCCTCTCAAGTTTGAAGGAAACTTAATGGTGTTATGATCTTTGTTTTATCATTTAAGCAGTACTTTTCTCACTAAAAGCATTAAAATGCAACTTGTGTGGAAGTTTAAGTATGCATACAGAACAAGTTCACTAATATATGCCAAATGTTTGTTTTTTTCTCAGACCAATGGGAGCCAATAGACCCAGAAGCAAAGAAGCGATATGACAGAGAGTTCCTGCTACGCTTCCAGTTTAGCAGCGCCAGTATGCACAAACCTGAGGGTCTGCCTGTCATTAGTGACGTGGTCTTGGACGAGGTGAGCTACAGGTTTACTATGGGGAAAATAGAACAGAATTACTCAAATGACTTCTTTTTAAAAGTCCATTTTTGATTGCATTTTTTTTTTTTACATTTTTTATTTCTGTTTTAAGTTTAGTCAGAGCATAGAGCTTTTTTAAGCCATTGGACCCTGAAATTGTGGTTTTTATAAAGCAGTATAGTGTGTTGAGATAAACTACAGAAATGTAAGTAAACAAACATTGAGGTTAAAGCATCTCTTAAAATAGATAAAACCAACTATTTTGGTTGTTAAGGCTGTTTGTAATATTGTTACACCTGTGGTTAACTGATCTTGTAGAAATGTTTGTATATCCAAGTAATAATTTGGGTCAGGAGTCGACTCTGGTGCAGTTTTTGTGGGTCGGAAGCTGAATAGTTGAGAAACCTCTGGTCTAAATGATCCATCTGTTTAGGGGGGATCACCGGATGTAATTTAAGGATGGCAAGAGATGACTTGTCTGTAGGTTTAAGACAACACTACAACAAATAAATCTCGGTGATTAAAAAAAGAAAAAGATTTGTGTTAAAAATGGAAAGATTTCATAACTCAGTTTACTTTTGCAGGTAAACAAGACTCCTCTGCGGCCCATTGATCCAAGTCGATTGATGAATACGGGTCCTGATTTCACCCCTACATTTTTGGGGGGTCTTGGAAGCAAATCGGTAGGACAACGACCACAGGTTATTTAAATTCACATCTTCCTACTTTTGTTATCTTCAAAGTTGTGCTTCTAGAAAAAATGAAAAATATTGTTGGAATGTCGTCTTTTATGCTTTCAGTCCTCTGGGTCCCATCGCTCCCAGCAAGGCTTACGAAAAGAGCCCAAAAAAATCATCATCATCAACAGCCGGTCTCTTACGGACAACGTGCAGCTCAACAAGGCTGCCAACGCCTGGAAACCCTCTACCTTGAAGTCAGAAGACGTCAAATCTGAAGAGGCCGACGCCGAGCAGAAAAAGACTCAAGAGGTGTTTAAGCGTCTGCGCAGCATCTTGAACAAGCTCACCCCACAGAAGTTCCAGGAGCTGATGAAACAGGTGATGGAACTGACAATAGACACAGAAGAGAGGCTGAAGGGAACCATTGATCTCATCTTTGAGAAGGCCATCTCAGAACCCAACTTTGCTGTAGCCTACGCCAACATGTGCCGCTGCCTTATAGGGGTGAGTCATGGTTTGCTGTCCACACCCTCACTGCTCTAATGATGACTCGAGTTTTGTGCCACGTGTCTGGGCCACTGACAGCTCATGATGGCTTTGAGGAACTGAAGGAGCAAAATGTATCTTTCCACCTAAATGTCCTTTCACATGAATAAAAAATCTAGTGTGCTTAGTTGCAAATCTACTGTACTTCATTGTTGTCCCTCCAGCTGAGAGTGCCCATCCCAGATAAACCTGGAAACTTTGTGAACTTCCGCAAACTTCTGCTCAACCGCTGCCAGAAAGAGTTTGAAAAGGACCAAGATGATGATGAGATTTTTGAGAGGAAGCAAAAAGAGATGGAAGCTTCAAAGAATGTATGATATTATTTTTTTTTTTTCCCTGTTTCAGGTTTTTGGACTCAATTGATCATCTGACTGCAAGAGCATGAATTCATTTCTCTTTCTCTGCAGGAAGAGGAGCGTGAGACTTTGAGGGTGGAGCTAGAAGAAGCCAGAGACAAAGCTCGAAGGCGCTCGCTGGGTAACATTAAGTTTATTGGTGAGCTCTTCAAGCTGAAGATGCTGACAGAGGCCATCATGCATGACTGTGTGGTCAAACTACTGAAGAACCATGATGAAGAATCTCTGGAGTGTCTCTGCAGACTGCTTTCCACAATCGGCAAAGACCTGGACTTTGAGAAGGCCAAGGTAAATAGTTAATAGATACGCATGGGAGTGAGTGACATCAAACGGTCCTCTGTGATGACTATGTCTTTGTGCCACGTGTCTGGGCCACTGATTCTTATGATGGATTGAGGAACTGAGAGGACATGCAGTTTTATTACTGAAGTTATTCTTACCCCTTTAGCTCTGACTCTGTTTGGGGTGTTTTATGCAAAGACGAACACAAAGTGCAAAATTAGGGCTGGACCATAATTCATTATCGGTATATATAGCAATGTTTTATTTAATAACTGATATTTCCAATATTTTCAGTATATATCAAAGTCTACGATTATAGGATTTGTTACTGACAGATGTTCTGAGTTTTGTATGTTTCATTTTTTTGGAGCGGATTTTGCTAATAGGCAAAATAATTTTTATAGGTGTATACAGGCGTCTGTTTTGGACATTGTAAACTAAACTATTTGATCTACATGCAGGACTCCAGTGTGATCGAATGTCGGAACTAACACTGTACGTCTCCTTGAAAATACGGTTAATATAAATAAACACAGAGGTGGCAGCATCATGCTGTGAGGATGTCTTTTTTTCAGCCAGAACAGAAAAACTGGTGAAAGTGCACCAGTAAATGGAATTGAGTCCACACATAAATCTGAGTGAGAATCTGTGCAAAGTTTTGAAGTTGGTCTTCAGATTCCTAAAGCCTGTAGATGTGCAACGGCTCACAGCTGTAGAGTACTGATTCAGGCAATGTTAACTTAGATGCTTCTCAGATGGGATTTTTAGCATCAAATACATTTGACAGCAGTATTTATCTGACACTTAAAAACTCTGCAAATTCTCTACTTTGTGTTGCTTCATAACACTTAGATAAAATGCAAAAAGCAAGGGGTATGAATAATTTCAGGATCTGTATTAAAAAAAAATGTTAGTTTCCTCCCATTTCAGTTACCAGGGCATCTAATAGCCAAAGTTTTTCTGCTTGTTTTTGTTTTTCTTTAGCCTCGCATGGATCAGTATTTCAACCAGATGGACAAGATCATCAAAGAGAGGAAGACATCATCCAGAATCCGCTTCATGCTTCAAGATGTTTTGGACCTCAGAAAGGTAAATGTTCATTCCTATGGGAGTGAAGCAGCTCATGAGTGATGCCAGTGCTGATTATCTTCTTTTCCTTCTCTGATTCTCAGAATAACTGGGTTCCTCGTAGAGGAGACCAGGGTCCTAAAACAATCGACCAGATCCACAAAGAGGCAGAGATGGAAGAGCACAGGGAACAGATCAAAGTCCAGCAGCAGCTCCTGTCAAGGAAGGAAAGCCGCGGCCCGCATACACCAGCAAGAGGCCGGGTCAACCAGCCACAAGATGAGGGCTGGAACACAGTGCCCATCTCCAAGAATCGACCTATTGACATCACCCGCCTTAGCAAGATTACAAAGGTGACACTATAGACTTTACTCTCTGATGCGCCTGTGTTTGAATTTCAGTCATTTCCATTTATGATGAAGTTTTTAGAGGCTTCTTTTACCAAATGCGACATGCTTGCTTTCCTTCAGCCTGGGGCCATGGACTTCAACAATCAGCGACTGGCTCCAGATGGGAAAGGGATGTGGGGCAGCTGGGGAAAAGGCAGCAGTGGAGGAAGTGGAGCCAAACCAGCAAGTGGAGATCAAGGTAAACCACTTGTCCCTATAGAACCCTAAATTCTGAGGTGGTTTTTACCCTAAACGTGTCTCCCCCCCACCTTCTGTAAAGACTCAGGCCGTCCAGCCACAAGCACTCTGAACCGATTCTCAGCGCTGCAGCAGTCTGGTACAATGTCATCAACAGACACTGATCGCCGAGTTCCTCAGAGGTACATTTCTCCCTAAAATTTGAAATTTCCTTAACTTCTATTTTTAGTTTTTTTAAAACAAATTTCTTGCTCAGAGCATGTATATTTTTTCAATTTAGCGCTTGAAAAATGTACAATTGTATTATTTAAGATGTATTCATTTATACCTTTTAGGTCGAGTGCCAGTCGGGAACGTGGTGACCGAGACCGAAATGACCACGACAGAGATCGCTATGACCGATTTGCTCGCAGCGAAAGACAAGATGGAAACCAGTTTTCCAAGAGAAGCTTCAGCAGAGAATCACAGGAGCGTGGAGGAAGGGGCGGAGACAGCCGGGGCTCAACAGAACCTGTGCGGCGCGTTGCCAGCATGACAGACAATCGAGACAGAGGAAGCAGAGACCGAGGTAGTCGAGACAGAGGAGGACACGATCGAGGCAGCAGGGACCGAGGAAGCAGAGATCAAGGCAGCAGGGACCGAGGAAGCAGAGATCAAGGCGGCCGGGACCGAGGAAGCAGGAGCCAGGGTAGTCGAGAGACTGGTCCAAGCAAAGACCTCTCGGGTATCAAGCTTAAGGAACAAGGACAACATGGAAAATGACAACACAGTTTAATCAAACTTGTGAAAGTTAACTTATTTTCACCTTTTTTTTTCTCCCTCTACAGTCAAGCGTGAAAATGTTCCTGCTTCTCTTCCCAAACCTGCCATGACTGAGGAAGAGGTGGAGAAAAAATCTGTTGCCATTATTGAAGAGTACCTCCACATCAATGACATAAAGGTACAATCATGTTGCGTCAGAATTATTTCTTTATGATGAAAACATGTGATTTTGATTTCCATCTTTTTGCTTCTTCTTCTTGATCTGTAGGAGGCGCTGCAGTGTGTTACAGAGCTCAAAAGTGCCTCACTACTGTACATATTCGTGCGCAGTGGCCTTGAGTCGACACTTGAACGCAGCACCATTGCTAGGGAGCGCATGGGATTGTTGTTACACCAACTGGTAGAGGCAGGGATAGTGCCCGTACAGCAGTACTATAAAGGGTGAGCAGAGGTCAACAGAAACACTGGAGTTAAAGTTGAATTCAACAAGTGAAAGCAACAAGTTCTGTCTGTTCGGTTTTAGGCTACTAGAGATCCTGGAAGTAGCAGAAGACATGGCTATAGATATACCTCACATCTGGCTCTACCTAGCAGAACTTATTACTCCCATGCTTCATGACGGTGGCATCCCTATAGGAGAGCTCTTTAGGTGAGTAATATAAGCAATTTAGTTTTCAATTTCCTTTAGATGTGTGGACACAGCAGAAAAAGTACAAATGCAATAATTACAACTCCTATTTACATTGGTCTATTTTCTTTTAAGTTTTTTTTTCTGAAGTCATTTCTGAACAAAACACAGTAATTTAGTTTCATAACTGAATCTTTACATCTCATATTTAAGATGACTTTTGACTGTCCAGGATTTAAAATGGCTTAAAAGCTTAAAAAAAAAAAATGCACCAAAGTCTTCATATTTGGTCCTTTAACTGAAAACTTGATATGATTCACTTTGATTTTCTGAATAACCTGCTCTTCTGAAGATTTAAATGAAGCTGGTGCATAATCTTAAATCAAAGATATTTACCTTTCCATCAGATACATTATTGGCAAATGTACAAAGTACTATATATTGTCATACTCCACAGACTTATGAAAACTGAAACATTCATACATTATGTTTTTAGGGAGATCTCGAAGCCTCTTGTGCCTCTGGAAAAGGCTGGCTTACTGCTAGCACAGATACTCAAGTTGCTCTGCAAAGGAATGGTACGTTCAAGAGTTTTGAAACCAGGGACAGTAATCAACTAGTCAGCCTTTATCTTCGGTAAATTTCAAACACTTTGTTTTGTTTTGTCAGACTAACGAAAAAGTTGGAACTTTGTGGAAAGATGCTGGTCTAAAATGGGAAGAGTTCTTGTCCAAGGATGAAGATGTTAACAAGTTTGTCACCGATCAGGTACTGTTGACATGTTGGACCTCAAAAACAGTTTGGATCATTATTGATATTTTTCTTCTATAGTGATAACTGAAATAAGGAAGCATTTTATAATGCAGAGTTAATCAGTCATGCTGTATTATTTAATCTGCACACATTGTTTTGTTTGTTCTTGTTTTTTTTGTCAGATAAGACAACATGCATTGTTTAAAGTAAGGCCTATAAGCCCATTCTACAATGCATTCTTTAATCTACAATAGCAGACATTGATGATTTGATGAAATGAACTGGAATGTGACATGTAGTAAAATGCAGGAATTTATATATATTTTTCCCTAATGTATTTTATAGATGCCTGCCCTCCCACACAATAGGGGTGTTATGATACTAAAGTTTCAAACATTATAGATGATCTGGGAAAGCATTTGATACTAGATACCATGTTTCAGGTTTTTGACAACCTGTCTACACGGGAGAAGCTGATGCATCACAATGCCAGGAGTATTAACTTACTCCATTTAATCACTGATTCCAGGTGTTCTTGTCTCTTCCATACCATGCATACTAAATGTGCTCAATGGCTCAGTTTTACTGATAGGAAACCACTTGTATAATAAATGAAGTTGGGAAATTTCCTTCCTACTAAATGTAGCGAGAGTTAAAATTTGGTTTAAAACCATTTGTAAAATTTCATTGAATCTGTATCTATAGCCGTGCTTTATATCAACAGTCAACGCAAAGTAAGAAAAAACTATCGGCACAGATTTTCTGGACATCGTTTCCAGTCTTGTTTACATATTGTTTGTATTTCAGAAAGTGGAGTTCACTACACTTGAAGAAGCAGAGTCAAAGAAAGATGGTAAGAACAAGGTCCTGAGTGGAGAGGAAATCAGCAGAGAACTGGACAGACTCCTTCAGGACAAGGCCAACAACCAGCGCATCAGAGACTGGATTGAGGTGCGTGGTCTGTGAAGTTAGAGGCTGTGTAATGTGATATCTCGGGTCCTTTGATTCAGGGTGGGAACCTCTTAAGAATAATGACCTTTTAGGTTGTATTTCATGAACCATTACTAAAACATAAAGATGTTTATATGTTGTTTGCATTCATAATTTCATTCAGAATGAAATAAAAATGGTTTAAATGAGAGACACTTTATAGCAGAACTTTCTGTGAATTTTCTGTTTTAATCTGGTAGCAAGTTAGAAGTATAAACTGCTCTTTTATAGATAGATGGAACTTCCAGCCTAAAAATGGATTTACTGCAATAGTTAAACTAATATAATAAAATAAAATGGGGGGTATTTTTTAATAATGCTGTCCTGTTTTAGGCCAATCTGGATGAGCAGCAGTGGACTTCCAGCCACTTTCTACGAGCATTGATGACCTCAGTGTGCCAGTCTGCCATTATATGTGAGTAGATCTTATACAGCATGTATTGTTCTGCCTGAACTCTAGTGTATTTACTCTCTGACCACTATTAAATACACTGTCAACCTTGGCATGATGTTATCCTTCTTAATTTAGCCATTAGTAGAAGGGTCCACAGGTTATTCAAATATGATAATCAAACTTAAGCAAACCATCGACATCATGTCTAGATGTCTAAATGAGTTGCTGCCTACCTGATAAAGTGGCCTTTAAGCACATTTCTGTGTCAGTCCCAACTGTTTGCCTCTTCAGTGCAGACACTCTAATGGCAGCCATTGTGATAAGAAATATGTTCTTCACCATAATTTAGGTGAGAACCCATACAAGGTGGACGGGTTGCAGATCAAACAGAGAGCCAGTCTGCTGCAGAGATACCTCTGTGATGAGGAGAAGGCGCTACAAGCCCTCTATGCCCTCCAAGCCCTCATGGTGCATATGGAACAGCCTGCAAGTAAGTTTGTATTTCCTTTCTTTGCATTCACAGTGAAAAACCTTCAAGGGAGAGAGGTATTGTGTTAAAAAAAAAAAAAAAAAAAAAAAAAAAAGATGGTCTATTGTTTTTAGCAGAGTGCAAAAGGTAAGTAACTGGATTTATTTCTCGTATTAGTTTTTTTGCACCCACCTGCAGTAGCCTGGTGGAAAAAGAACAGCTTTATTTTAAGCTATAAAGCAGTAAGCTCTGAATGTCAATACTGACCTCTGCTTTGTTTCTAAGGCCTGCTGCTAATGTTCTTCAACACTCTCTACGACGAGGACGTGATCGAAGAAGAGGTCTTCTACAAGTGGGAGAGCAGCAAAGATCCAGCAGAGCAAACAGGCAAAGGTGTGGCCTTGAAATCCGTCACCGGCTTCTTCACCTTCCTCCGCAATGCCGAAGAGGAGTCTGACAAGGACTGAGGAAGGGATTAAAAAAGTCCTGCTATGATCAAGACACGGGTCTGCAGGCAACTGGGAAGAGTAGTAGACAGTATATTAAGCCCAGAGTGGCAGACTCAAATCAATCCTCAATGAGGACAAATCTTTATTTTTCCTTTTTTGTTTGTTTTTTGTTTTCTTTGGGGGATGAACTCTGAAAACAATCATTTCTCCCTTCCCTCCTCTCCTGCTTTTCACAGCAAGTGTCCTCATGAAATAAACTTGAAAACATACTCAGCAGGACTGCTTGTTAATGACGTGTGAGAAATCCACACATCACTACAAAACTTTTTTTTTTTTTTTTTTTGTATCACAGTAACACAAACCAACTGGCTGCTTTTCCATTATTTGTAGACTATTCTGCCTGATATCCTCTGACCTGCAGGAAGCAACTGCAGGGTGTGTGGTGTGGTGGGTTCCCTGACTCATGGGCCTCCTCTCTGTCCTTAACTGGAGCGTGCGGCATGCCTGAAGTGTGCTTCAGAGGACAGAATGTTTGACATTAAGGACTTGGGCTTACTTGGACAGAGGGAGTTTTTAATGCAAAGGTTGTCTATTTTCTCTCTTCCTGTTTCCTCTCATGAGCTTACAGAGCGCCAATGTTAACTTTGACTACAGGGGGATGGTCTTAATGCTTCCTCTAAGCCATCCTTTCCCATCCCCAGTAGTGAATCACACTGACTGACTCTTCATCTTTACCTCTTCTCCACTTTTACCTGACACTTAGTGACCCAATCACCTTTAGAAAACTTGAAATCTGCAGAAAAAAATGACTTGATAAAATGAAATATATACAGTGGGGGGAGGGGATTAAAAAAAGAGTGAGGAAAAAAAAAAAACAGAAGTGATCCGAAAGCCTTTTCTACTTTAAGTGGAAACTCATTTCAGGACCTTTCTGTAAATATATAATAATAATAATGATGAACTTTTTCTGTTTTATTTTTTTCAGAAACTGAATTTCTGATGTAATTGCAGTGTCTCATTTTCCAGCAGAAACCACAGTTGTCCAGATGCAGAGAGGTGCTTTAGATAATTCAATGATTATTAGTTTTATTTCAATTTTGTAAATATTTTTTTTTGCTTTCTTTATTTAAGAAATGATTGCTTCTTTTGCATCGGAAACTGGAAAGATGAGGCGACAAACATTACAATAAATGACTTAAGTTGCTGTGCAGAGTTTGAGTCTTGAAATATGTTGAATTCCTCTAAATGTCTAGTTTGACCGATTTTTCCGCCAACCATTTAAAGCTGATTCTTTTTAAACTAGAGCAGCTGGAGGAGAACGAAACATCAGGTCTGCTTCCTCGTTTAACCTTCGCTTTTGGTTTTTTGCTATGCGTGCATAATGCAGACATTCTTCTTAAACTGAACATGGATATTGAACCACTGAGTACTGCTTCATATTTCTTTTGCATGGATCCCAGAACTTTTGGGAACTAAACAAGTAGCCTAGTCAGCTGACGGCATTTTCACTGTTCCTCTGCATTTCCTGCTTTTGCCTCAAACAGTTAAAATTTCTACAGATTTTCAATTTATATCAAAAATACTTTATTGATCCCAAAGAAACATGTAAATATTGTTATAACTCAAAACCTTTGAGTCATAGCAGTCTGGTTTTGTACAGAATGTGGAGGTCTATGACTGAGCTCAGTCTTCTGGTGTCTAACGGTGCTCTAAAGAGGACGCTCACTGCTGTGTATATAAAGAGCATCATCCTCAGCAAGTGTTTAAAGTATAATTTCCTGATCTGAAACCAGCAAGGCTAGTTTATTTTTATAGAACAGGTCAGTACAAAGGTGATTCAAATTGCTTTACATTAATTAATGAAATGGGAGAAAAATAAAAGCAAGTAAAGATGAAAATTTGATAAAAGGTAGTAAAACGGTTTGACCACAAACTTGAGCTATACCTCAATTAACTTCAACAGTCAAGGGCAGTTTTAAACAAATGGGCTTTCAACTTTGACTTGGAAGAAAATGTTTGCGGTCGTTGTTGCCTCACAGAAGGATGAATAGAGCATTTCTACAAAAGTCAAGTTGTCATCCTTCCATATAACTGATCCCTCATCAGTTATACATTTAGCCTGAAAATTGTGATGATTGTTTTAAACAAGGATCCTCTAAATCTCCATCAAATCAGCAATCCCTACTGGATAATCAGAAACTCCATCTAGCTATGATATGGTAATAACTGGAACAAACAAAGAAAAATCAGTTTTCAGCTGCTCCTTCACATAAAAACAAAAAAACATCCCCAGAACTGCCCCCTTCTATCTCAGTGCTTCTCCACCACTAAAAAAACAAATGAACAGCATCTTGGAATGTCATAACTACTAGACATAGCAGTGGAGTCCATGTTGTACTTGAACTAAAAGCAAGAGTTAGTTCATGTGTTGCAATAAGAAAAAATATTTAGCTGAAGGTTTGAATTAAGATTACAAAATCGAATGTAATGAATTCAAATGAAACAATCCAGTGGCCTGCAAGAAAGGACCAGGGTTTTTTTTAGCTGACTGACCCATGTCTCCTTAATGACCTTTCAAGGACTACACCTCTAGGCCTGAATGTAACACGAAGAGGTAAAACAGCTTTTTTTGTTGTTTTTTTTTTAATGACTTGAAACACCAACAAAAATCATTCAAAAATATTTATTTTGAGCTTTTGATGCAGTTAAAGACAATAAATGCTCCAAAATAGAAGCAAGGATAAAACATTTCAATAGGATTGTCTTATTTGTAGAAGTCATTGCACACACTGCTTACTCTAAAAGAAAATCTTTCCAACTTATCGACCTTTCTGATGTCGGTAATTTTCCACACAAACACTATCCTGTAGGCGTGTGTATAAATATATATATATATATTTTCTACTTATTTACTGAGCGACTGCAGATCTCTGAAGCCTTCTGACGAAAAGACTGACAAGCGGTGATTGTTGGACTGAATCTGCAGGTTTCTGGATCTTCTTGGCAGCACACAGAGAGAGAGGAGGGGGGTGTAGAGGAGACGACACCGCCTTGCGTTGATGACGCTCGCCATCGGGAGACATTTGGACAGCCTTCAGACTATATGCAACCCATATACAGACCAACAAATGGTGCGTCGTAGCAGCCAGTGAACCTGGGGTTAAGGAGATGTTTGGCTCGTCACTGTAGCGCCTCTGCTTCGCCGCAGAGCCCGCAGCTGGAGAACAAACCCCTCGGTATCATCTGTTGATCGGATCGGGAGACCATTAAGCGCAATAAACATGAGCCGCCGCGGTCCGACTTCCAGGTAGGTGGCCGAGAAAAAGAGGAGCAGCGTCGTCAGGAGGCTCATAAAGGAGATCTGTTTATCTGATGCTGGTATGGAGCTATTGGTATGCAGATTGAGAGTTCACAGGCTTTGGTTCATCGGCCGCTCTTTCCATCAACGTCTCTGTTTTTTTTTTTAATATATTTCCACTCAATCATAATAACTGCAGACTGCAGAGCTGCGCTCATCAATGGCGGATTGATGCGTTATTCAGCTGTGAGCGTATCGCTTCTGCTGCTTGAATGCACCATTTCTCCAGGAGGAAAAAAAAATCTCAATAACTGTGGATTCTGCACTGCAGCTTCACTTCATTCACAGAGCTGCGGGCAGAGTGGTTTACCCTCCCACTTGTTGGTCATATAAGTCAAAATCTGTGTCCAGAGGTGCCAGAAGTGAGGGCGATAGTCTAAGAGGGCTTGCATGGTTATCTAAGGTAGATGAGGAGAAATTATCCAGAAAACATGAGTATTTTAGCTGCAGTCACAGCCACAAATCCGGTTTGCTTGTCTTAATTGGCCCCATTGATCGGAGACAGAGAGCTCACAATCTGCAGTGGCAGGTGATGTAAAGACTCCATGGTATAAACGCATTATACAAGCGTTCAATGCATTTTATTTTACAGGAAATAGTTTTATATTCATTTAACATAATGTATCCGTCTTTAACTTTTAATTACAATAAAGCTTAGGGCTTTTTGGAAAGGGGCCGTTTTTAATGCCTCCATCCAAACATACACAGAACAACTAGGTGATTGAAATGACGGTCAGTTAACTTCATACCAGACATTAAAACGGAGAATTCTGTCATCTGTGGGATCTACTTAAGCATCTTTGCTTACTTTAACACTATTGTTTTATGCCTTTGAGCAGGTTAGGAGATGAAACTATTAAAATGCCCATATAGATCCAACAGATGCCAGAATTTCTGTTTTTCTGCATAGGTTTCTCCACTAATGTAAATAGTGAAAGTTAGACACAGAGTTATAGAAGAGCTTTTTCCTTGTTTACTGCTCATTACAAACTCGGATGACAAAAAAAAAGATTTCTTTCAAAAACTCTAATTGTAGGATTAGGACCATTCTATGCAGGCTATTGTCTGCTGCTATTCTGTTTAGTTTCTATCACTGGATTAGTGTTTCTTTACGTCTGATTCTTGTCAAGTCAAAACATAATTTTCCTCTATTTATAAAAACTGAAACAGCTTGAAAAATCTATTAGTTAATGCTCTCAAATTTTACCAAAAAAGTAATTCTACACAAAACATAAAAAAATGTCTCTTTTCGCATCCACTTAAGCATATTTAGATACTTTAACTATATGTTGTGTTTCTTCTTAGTATAGGGTAGGACATGAAACAATTGTTAAAGCAACTAAATGGTCTTAAGTAGATGAGAAAGACATATGATTTTTTTCTTCTCTTTATATTGCTGACTAATTGTTTTGCACTGCTATTCTATTTCTATTGCAATCTCATTACATGGCGTAAGCTGTATGACAATAAAGGTTGTCTAAGACAGTAATTTCGCAATGTTAATGTCTCACGGAGGATGAGTTCATCCTGTAATTAGGCTCACTGTTCCTGAACACTTGCATTACATACAGGATAAAAATATAGCTTTTCTCACCTTGCCGTGAACACAAACCAGATCCTTAATCATAGGCCACTGATACAACCTTGCTACTCAGTTCCCCACTTCCTCTTTGGAATCTGACATCAGTCTTTAATTTTTCTTTAGAAAAAACATTTTCTGCACACAGTAACTTGCATTGACACTTGCGGTTTGTGTTGTCATAGTTACAAAAATTAAAAACCTCAATTTACAACAAAATGATATGCACTTTAAACAGTCCCAAACTCTTGATTGCAAGAATAGCAATTTTGTATTTTAATACAATAAAAAAAGAAACAAAAAAAGGTAACATTGCAATCATAAGAGCAGATAAACACTTAATGTTATTTTAATTCTACAAATTAGGGCTCGTGATTACATTGCACATGCAATGTAACTGCAATTTAATAAAATACAATTTTCAACCTTGGTTACTTTACATTTAATTTGAGTAAGACCGGTTCGAGTCCATCAGGTGGTGGTTATATACTTACAGTGGGGTTTGCTGCCACACAGAAGTTAGCTTGTGTTAGCCGGCAAATCCAGGCATGCATATAGAAGTTTGCACTTTTTCACATGGTTACTGTAAATTAATGAAGGAATGGACCTTTGACCAAGGTTCAAAGTCATGACAAAAACAGAAACACTGAAATGAAACATCCAGTTAATGGTTAGTGCCAATGAATTCCAAATAAACTTACAACAGTGGTTGAAAATAATCGCAATTTAAATTTTTGGCAAAATAATTCAGCCTTGCTGTAAACATGTAAAATCATATTAATTTGTGATAAAATCTAAACTGCTGGTATGAAATGTTACAAATGTAAATAAAATCAACATTTAGTAAATTAAAGAAATACAGTTGAACAAAATAAAAATAAAATTAAATCTTAAATTTGAACAAAAGTTTGTCCCTCAAAAGGTAATACAAAACTAAGATAATAAAGACCACTGAATTTAGGTCAAAAGGTTTCAGTTTTTTTATTTTTGTTTTAAAAATAATCAACCACTGTTGCTTCTTCAGGCCGGTTAACCAGAGATAACAATAATAAATAACATGAACCTCTCTATCAAAGTTTTAATTCCCAAAGAATAATAATAATAAAACCATACTCAAAGTACTCTGAAATCTTAATAGTTAAAAAAAATGATCTTTCATTTAAATCTCAAATACACAAGTGTTCTTTTCCTACTAACATTGTGTTATTTATGTTTGAAAGGTAAAAGTTATAAAACGATGAAATAAAAGATTTTGTAGAATAAGAATAAATAAATAAAATAATAATAAATAATAATAAAATAAAAAAATAAATTATAAAATGGAGCATGGTTTAGACAAAATGAAACACAAGAAAAACGCTTAACTGGTTTTATGTGATTTGTGTTTAAAAGACACATAATTTATTTTCTATATTTTTTTAATTTTCAGATTGAACTGGAAAAAAGGAAATGCATTTCTTTATTTATTTTCACAAAACACACATACTTTGGTAAATAGACATGATAATTTGTATATTACTTTATTTTTTGTTGAATTTTGTTGTGTCCTATCTCGGTCAAATAACCTGTTGGTATTTTGGCCTTTCTGGAAAAGAGAAATAGACAAATCACTATGAGCAAAGAAATTATTTGAGTTGTTTATTTGTTGTTATTTGAATGAAGTTGTTTAAAAGAGACTAACAAACAGTTAACTAGCTAAAGTAAATGGCTCTGTAATGTTGATATGTTGATACAATCATTACTGCTTTAGTTATGTTTGATGATTGGCTTGTTTTATTCGTTTATATCTGCCAGATAACGGACTTAACTGCAGTCTAGTCAAATGAAACATATAGGAAATGCACTGTGCTGAGCTGTCCGTGGTGCTGAAATCTGTGTCTCTGAATCTCAGGAGGGAGCCTTTCAGAGCTCCACTTCCTCCTGTGTTTGTCAGCATTCAGCATGAGTCTTGTCTCATAGGTGTGTTTTTCAGGCTGAAGCTCTCCTCTGGGGAGTGTTGACTGTCACCTGAGCTGCTGAAACAGTTTCCACCTTCATATCGCTTCCTCCTGGAGTTCCCCATCTGCCTATTTGCTCTCATTTTCTGTCACGCTTGACTTCAGTGTAAGCCTTTTAGGACCGCCAGAAAGATTTTCTTTCTTAGCTGCTTTAGAAGCCAATCTGCTTAACAATATCTGTTAAGTCACGCATGTTTGCTCAAGGGACATGTCTCCAGCTTGTTAAAACTTCTACAAACTGTCTCAGTCTAACTGATCTAGATGGTCATGTGGGTTTGCCTTTTGAGGGCACAGTTCATTAGGTGGCAGTATTGGTTTCAATGAGTGGATTTGCGGTGAATGCGACCGGCTGGAACTGCTGTAACCACACGCCATATGTCTTCTCAGTCAAATGTAGACTGCTGCCCAAGCCCTCTGCTCCCTCCACCCATGACCACTCGAACCGGTTTCACCGGCTTACTGTGGCTTTAGCAGCAGCTGTGCATCAAATTTGGGGCATTGCTTTCTGCTTGTCTGACTTGTGGTTTAAACCAGCAAAGCGGAGCTGTGATGTTTAGTTGTGTGGGCTTACGGCGCCCTGAAACCGTCTCTGAGTGTCCGCAATGACGTTCAGCCTCAGGAGGACTGAAAGTATGGAGGGGCAAAGAGTGGAGGAGGCTGGAGAATTTCACACAGAGGTAACAGCTTGTTTTTATTACTGGCGTAAAGTCATATATTGCTTTATGCAAACTGCATACGTCTTTTGGAGCCTGAAGTAGATGCTGGATGTTATGCACTAATGCAGAAAAAAATGTTGCACTTGAATCTAAAATATCATGTTTGTTGCAGGTGAGATTTGAAGAGAGTGAAATGATTCCGAAGTCAGGAAAATCTCCAGCAGACTCCAGGAAAAGTGTCGGCATCCATGAATTTGCAGCGCTTGCCAGATCTTCATTAAATGGTGAGAAAGCTCCTTTTGATTTTACTATTAAAAATAGGAGTTATAAATCAGGTCTCTAATCTCTACATCTCTGTTTCCTCCAGGCATCTCTCAGGCAGTGAGGGACCATGTGACAAAACCCACGTCCCTGGCTCAGGGCCGGGTGGCCCACCTCATAGAGTGGAAAGGGTGGCCTAAACCTACAGGTCCTCCACCAGGAGCTCACTCACAGTTCAATTCTTACTGTCGTCTCACTGAAGGGGAGAAGGAGGCTCGGTTTGCTGCAGGTATTCACTACTTTTCTCCTCTTTGACCCTCAGCCCATAACACAAGAAGGTTTTCCAATTCAAATTCACTTTCTAAAGTTGAGATTCATACAAGTTAAGACTAGTTACATTCCCATGTCTGTTTAGGTGCACATGTGCATCGTGTTACTTAGCATGGTTTTAACTACAGCATTATCTCGTGACCGGCGCCCACCTTCTGTCATGAGCCTAATCCCTTCAAAACTCCTGTTTCCCCGCGGAAGGCCCCGCCCAGCCACAGGATCCGTTGGCCACTGGCTTGTCTTGGCAGCAGATGGTGGCCTATTAGACACACACTCTCAGAACACTTCACTGCCCACCAATGGTACAGCAGTGCTTGTTGTTTTTGCTGTGACTCATCCTTTCTGGCGCCGGTGACATCGCTGCAGCTTGATGAGGAGATAATGTGAGGGGGAGGAGAGCAGGGAGCAGACGAAGCAAGCGTACATCACATGCATTATGAAGTCTCTTCGTCTTGATAGCCTAATTAACACAGCGAAATGCCTAAAGGTTACCTCACTGCGAGCATTTAAAACTGCAAGCAGCGACAGAGTTACTGTTTTTTTCTTTTGCTGGCAGCTGATTACGTCTGAGCCACTTTCAAAGCAGCTAGGGGAGTATTAGGTAATATTAAATATTAACAGAATATTATCATATTTTAGAGAAAGAGACTATCTTGAAGCCATAACCGAGAACTTCTCTGATTAAAGGCAGGAAAATACTGAGAAAACAATGTTGACTTTCCAAGATTTAACCTCTGAGTCTAATAAAATAAGAGATCACTCAAACACAATCATTAAAAAAAATGATAAAAAAGGTAGTTTAGTGCATTCTATCGTATTTTTATATATAAATAGAATAGAATAGTTTTTATCGATATCAGAGTTTAAGCAATTCTTTAAGCAGGTGGGTCTTTCAACTCGATCGTCATTAGATATTCAACCATGCAGGCATTCAACCTGTACAAGAAATCACTAAACAACAAAAATACATCAAATATGGGTAAGATTATTAATTTATTTTCTTTAAACAGGGTAAGTCATGCTGGATATGAGCTAACATAGTGGCAAATGTTGGCTGTTTTTTTTAATTTTTTTTATTTAAGCATTTAGACAGATAAAGTTTAAAGAACAGACAGTCAAAATGAATGAATTGATAATTTATTAGCTTTAACCAATCACATAACTCCAATAAAGTTAGTCAGTAAAATCCAAATCCTGCTGTAGAACCATTAGCACCATTTTATGCCTTATTGGTCTCTTATAAAGAAACATTTAATAAATATAGCCAGAATAGATTGTATTTTATGTTATACAGTGCTAGAAAGAAGCATTCACCCTCTCACAGGTGTCTTTTCTTTCTTTTTTTTTTCGCACTGCCCGGCATGTTTTAGATGTTTCTTTGTTGCTGCACACCTGATTCAAATAATTACATCAGCAGCTCTCAGGTGCTGCAAATGGCTGGTTCATTTAAGTCAGGAGTGTGGCAGCAAGGAGCTCAGTTTGGCTAGCCAAAAAGCATCAAAACCTTTCCTACATAAAGTCAACTGAAAGGTATGAAAGAGCAACAATCATGTCAATCCTAAAAAAAACAAAAACAAATCAGGAACAGATAAAGTCAGGGTGCCTGATAACTGTTAGTCTGGAACGAGCTTCGATGATATTCATGCTCAAAAAGTGAGAAAGAGAAAATAATCCACAGGTTGATGAGGCAAAAGTGAAAGCCATTGAAAAGGGTTTTAGTTCAAGTTGCTTGAAAATCTAAATGGCCAATGGGAACTTAATGAGAGGATGAGACCTGCTCTATAGCAGAAAACCCTTAAAGCAGGGGTGTCAAACTGGTTCCAGAAAGGGCTGTGTGACTGCTGGCTTTCTTTCCAGCAGCCACCCTGGCTTTCCAAGCACACCAGACTCCATTTATCTTATCAGTTCAGTGTTAACCTGAAGACTTGATGAGATGACTACAGTCT